>CM059451.1:8693859-8907530 GCA_030390025.1 Squalus acanthias | reverse complement strand
GTGTTATCAGTCTTAATATTAGTTATTGGTGCAACTTCAATGAAATACTATTAGTTACTGGCAGAATAAGGTTCCTCCCTGTAGGATATAATAGGAAAATAGTTTAACAATGCAGTATTAACATCTTTGTATTATGAGATGTATTCTGTGTGATAGAGACTTAACACATGGGCCTGAAGTTTCTGCTTGGAGCGCAATTGGGAAAAGCTACTCAAAATGCGCTGGGAGTTGTGCTGGGTTAGCCGAGGTGAAGTTAGGCTCAAGTTTCCGCTAAAACTCATTGGCATAAAATCTCCCGCGACTTGCCGCAATCAAGGGGCGTTATTGGCCGTAATGAGCATTAGTGAGAAGTCGCACAACACCAGGTTATAGTCCAACAGTTTTATTTGAAATCACAAGCTTTCGGAGCTGCTGCCCCTTCGTCAGGTGAAGTGAAGAAATACGAATCGGCAAAGCATATATAGACAGAGAACAATGCCTGTGCAGCGTACAATGTCATGAGCATTGGCTGTAACATGGCCAACGGGGACCCAAGATTACTGAATCAAACTCATTTAAACCGATAATGGGCCGGATTTTCCGATGCCTACGGGTGGGTACGCGCATGCGCTGAAAAGCGGCATTTCCGATCTGTCAAGAATGCTCCTGACAGATCGGACGCCTGCCCTGGAGAAGGGCCTCTGCGGGCGGATAGTTCCGCTTTCTGGAGACCCTCCGCCCGCAGAAAACCCTTAGAAATCTTACACCTGGTTAAAAAAAGCAGGAGTAAGGCCTGCTTTTACCAGCATAAGTGTTGAAAAAAAAGTTTAAAAAAAAATGTTTTTTCACTTATTTATCATTTAAAAATACTTTTAAAAAAGGTACGTTTATTTTTAGCCCCGTAAAAAAACTTTTTTCAAAAAATAAAATTTTTGTTCAAAGTATTTAATTTATTGTAATTTCAACTCATTTTAAAAATGTGATTAAAAAAAATTACTTAAAATGGGCCAGAAATTCAGCTCTCCGGCTTCCTGCGGGTGCAAGCATCACTTGCCTACCGCGCCTGCGGTTGTGCTTTGGGCCCACGAGGACTTCTGGTCCTGGGCCTCCTGCAGCGGCCGGCGCGCAGTGCTTGCGTATCCCAGGGGCGCAGTTAGTTCGAAGCATCCCCTGGGATCATGTGGGCCATGGAGAGCCAATCCTAGCAGGGCATTTTCATTCATAGATTTGACAGGAAGACCTGCCAAATCTATGAATAGAGATCGGCCCCAAAACCTCACTAAAACTTCAAATACATTTTTTTTAAAATCACATTTTTAAAATAATTATAAGTTACATAAATTAACTTCATTAAGCAAAAATTTACATTTTTGAAAAAATTAATTATACTTTTTAACAGTGCTAAAAATAAACTTACCTTTCTTTAAAGTATCTAAAAAAGATAAACCTGTTGAAAAAATGTTTAAATTGTAATTAATTAACCACTTACCTTGTTAAAAACAGGCCTTGCGCCTCCTTTTTAAAAGTGCAGCTTCCCCATACTTACCCTCCCGGAGAAACCCGGAAAAAAACCTGAAGTTCGCTGCGTGTGCGCAGCCTCTCCCGCGCACGCGTTCGACTTCTGAACCCCTTCCTTCAGGGGAACGGAAGTTCCGGTTTCCCGCGCATGCGCAGTGCATGCAGGAAACCGGCACTTCAGGTGGCCTTACGGGTGAGTACACAGCGCGTACTCACCCGACAAGAGCCGAATTTCTGGCCCATCGGTTTACAGTGTTTTTGGGGTGATCTCCATTCATATATTTGACAGGTCTATCTGTCAAGTGTATGAAGGGAGATTCCCTTCTTTGATTGGCTCCCCATGGCCCACGTGATCCCAGGGAAGCTTGCGAACCGCCTGCGCCCCTGGGATACGTGGGCCTTGCGCATTTCGTTGTGGAGAGGCCCAGGAGCGGAAGTGTACACACCTCAGGAGCCCTCGGGTAAGGGCGTAGATTTTTTCCAGATCGGAGGCCTCCGCACGCAGGAAGCCTCCGATCGGAAAATACAGGCCAATGTGTTCAAATAATCGGAGCAGCTGAACAAACAGGCCAGTCAGTGGTTTCAGTTGACTGCTGGTCTCGGGTCTTGCGTACCGAGGGCAGATCTCGGTACACTCACTTTAACGGGATTTTAAATCAATTGCAGTATCAGTGAGAGAAACAGACCTGAGCGAGGCTTCAATTGATTGCTGGTTGCTGCAGGCCAGTAACGATGGATTCATGTGACCACGTATTCTTCTAAGTCTATTTCTCCCTTCTTTCAGATTATCCCCTTCACTGGGCCTATCTTTGGTGGACTGCAAGATGGGAAGATGGTGATAATTCAAGGACAGGTGCCTGGACACGCTAAGAGGTAAGGCTAGCAGGACTCAAAATCGAAGAAACCCCGGCCCTACAACCCGCCGAGATCTCCGTGCTCCTCCAATTCTGGACCTCTTGCGCATCCCCTATTTCCTTCGCCCCACCATTGGCGGCCGTGCCTTCAGCTGCCGAGGCCCTAAGCTCCCTAAACCTTTCCGCCTCTCTCTCTCTCTCCTCCTTTAAGACGCTCCTTGAAACCTACCTCTTCGACCAAGCTTTTGGTCACCTGTCCCTAACATCTGCTCATGGGGCTTGACGTCACATTCTGTCCGACAATCGCTCCTGTCAAGCGCCTTGGGCCGTTTTACTGTGTTAAGGGGGCTGTATAAATGCAAGTTGTTTGATGTACGCGATATAACACCAATATGATCATCTCTACTTGCAACTGTCTGCAAGAATTTCCGTGACAATTTAGAAGTTGCAGAGGCTGGGCCTGGTACGAGTTAAAGCAGTCCTTTCCAAAGGAAGTCTCTTCCCACGCCCTCTCCTTCCCCTTACTGTTTGACCCACCCAAACAGCTTTAAAGGATTAAGATCCGAGTGAACTGGAAAGAAATACTTTAAACTAGTGGAGAGAGGAAAAATAGGAATGGAATGTGGCATTTCCTGTTGTTAATTCCGAAGATTTTTTTGAGGGCTTGCTCCCTTGATGCAAAAGTTCCGGTGGGAATTGTACGAGTTAAGCTTCTCTAGGGTCGGTTACAACGCCCTGTTTTGTGACTGTTCGGAGCCGAGGGTCCCAACCTCTCCAGATTTGGACCAAGTGATTTCAGTACGATGTCCCAAGAATTCCAAAAATGGAAACTGGACCACCTCCCCCGCTAATGTATAATGAAAGAAAGAAATCTAAATTAAGACAAAGACGTCAACATCACGTGCAGTGCTTATCAAAGTCTTCCGTGTTGAGGGGCCAACCATAAATAATAGCACGGTCCCAGGGGCGCCCCTTCAAATAATAGCATGTTCCTATGGACCCCCTTCTTTTAATAGCACACTCCCAGGCAATGTTCCCTCTCTTTTTGGTGCACGGTCCCTTTAACTGGCTGTGCGGCCTATTCAAATTTTCGTGCATGCGTGGTCTCTTCCATTGAAAAGCTGGTGAGCGGCCTGCGCGGGACCGCCAGACCGCTGCATGGCCACGTGGCTTAGCAGCAACGTTGCTCCCAGGGACCCCCTTCAGATAATAGGACGCTCCCAGGGATCCCCCCTTCAGATAATAGGACGCTCTCAGGGATCCCCCCTTCAGATAATAGGACGCTTTCAGGGACCCCCTTCAGATAATAGCACGCTCCCAGGGACCCTCTTCAGATAATAGCACGCTCCCAGGGACCCCCTTCAGATAATAGCACGCTCCCAGGGACCCCCTTCAGATAATAGCACGTTCCCAAAAACTCCCTTCAGATAATAGCACGCTCCCAAAAACTCCCTTCAGATAATAGGACGCTCTCAGGGACCCCCCCCTTCAGATAATAGGACGCTCTCAGGGACCCCCTTCAGATAATAGCACGCTCCCAGGGACCCCCCCCCCCCACCTTCAGATAATAGGACGCGCCCAAAAACTCCCTTCAGATAATAGCACGCTCCCAGGGACCCCCTTCAGATAATAGCACGCTCCCAGGGACCCCCTTCAGATAATAGGACGCTCCCAAAAACTCCCTTCAGATAATAGGACGCTCCCAGGGACCCTCTTCAGATAATAGCACGCTCCCAGGGACCCCCTTCAGATAATAGCACGCTCCCAGGGACCCCCTTCAGATAATAGCACGCTCCCAAATACTCCCTTCAGATAATAGCACGCTCCCAGGGACCCCCTTCAGATAATAGCACGCTCCCAGGGACCCCCCCTTCAGATAATAGCACACTCCCGGGGACCCCCTTCAGATAATAGCACGCTCCCAGGGACCCCCCGTTCAGATAATAGCATGCTCCCAGGGGCCCCCTTCAGATAATAGCACGCTCCCAGGGACCCCTTTCAGATAATAGGACGCTCCCAAAAACTCCCTTCAGATAATAGCACGCTCCCAGGGACCCCCTTCAGATAATAGCACGCTCCCAGGGACACCCTTCAGATAATAGCACGCTCCCAGGGACCCCCTTCAGATAATAGCACGCTCTCAGGGACCCCCTTCAGATAATAGCATGCTCCAAGGGACCCCCATTCAGATAATAGCACGTTCCTAGCGACCCCCTTTCAGATAATAGGATGCTCCCAGGGACCCCCCCTTTCAGATAATAGCATGCTCCCAGGGACCCCCCTTCAGATATTAGCACACTCCCAGGGACCCCCCTTCAGATATTAGCACACTCCCAGGGACCCCCTTCAGATATTAGCACACTCCCAGGGAATTCCTCTTCAGATATTAGCACGCTCCCAGGGACCCCCCTTCAGATATTAGCACACTCCCAGGGACCCCCCTTCAGATATTAGCACGCTCCCAGGGACCCCCCTTCAGATATTAGCGCACTCCCAGGGACCCACTATATACAGTATAAGGACAGGTCTGGTGTTGCAGGAACCGAGCTACCTGGGGCACAAATTGTTGAAGGTGGCAGGGCAGGTTAGGTTGAGAAAGTGCTTAAAAAAGCATATGGGATACTGAGCTTCATAAATAGAGTACAAAAGCAAGGAAGTTATGATGAACCTGTACAAAACACTGGTTCCGCCTCAACTGGAGTATTGTGTCCAATTCTGGGCACCGCACTTCAGGAAGGATGTGAAGGCCTTAGGGAGGGTGCAGAAAAGATTTAGGAGTAGGATTCCAGGGATGAGGGACTTCAGTTACGTGGATAGACTGGAGAAGCTGAGGTTTTTGACCTTAGAGGAGATTTGATAGAGGAGTTCAAAATCATGAGGGGTCTAGACAGAGTAGATCGAGAGAAACTGTTCCCATTGGTGGAAGGATCGGGAACCAGAGGAGACCGATTTAAGGTGATTGGTAGAAGATCTGAAGGCGACCTGAGGAAAAACATTTTTACGCAGCGAGTGGTGAGGATCTGGAATGCACTGCCTGGAAGGGTGGTGGAGGCAGATTCAATTGTGGCTTTCAAAAGGGAATTGGATAAGTACCTGAAGGAAAACATTTTTTGCAGGGCTACGGGGAAAGGGCGGGGGGGCGTGGGACTAGCTGAAGTGCTCTTGCTCGACGGGCCTTCTTCTGTGCTGTAACCATCCTGTAATTCTATGAACGCGTTCGCTGCCCATGCTGGTGACTGAGGCCCTTCCCAGGCCGACGGGGGAGCTGCGTCCGGAGCAGCGTGCGCGCTTGGAGGAGGCTAACTTGACTGAACTTGTCCCTGTGCCTTGCAGGTTTGGAGTGAATTTTCAGTGTGGCAGCAGTGTGAAGCCGCGTTCCGACATCGCCTTTCACTTCAACCCGCGCTATGACGAGGGCAACGTGGTCGTCTGCAACACGTTGGAGCGGGAATGTTGGGGGAGTGAGGAGAGGAAGCACCAGATACCCATACTCCGCAGCTCATACTTTGAGCTGATCTTTAACGTGCGCCCATTCTGCTTCCAGGTAAGGAGAGGGGCTAATTGTCCTCATGGGAACAGGCTCTAGATATTTTCCCTTCTTCCTGTGGGAAAGTGCCTGGCCTACATGACTGAAATTTAGCACTCGCTGTCCAGGTGATCACAGGCCCCAGACCCTTATTCCATCCCTCTAAGGTGCTTTGTGTTACAGCATTGCTGAGAGCGGACATCAATGGGGTTATTGCCAACCCTCTAGCTATGCTCTGGAGTCTCCAGGAATGACCTGGACTAATACCAGGACATTTGCAGAGAGCATACCGGGAGAAAAATCATAGGACCAATAACAAAAATTGTGTTTTCAATACATTTTCTTTGAACGCTTTTGTTAAAAAAAATGTTGGACAAGGGTGGTGGTGGGGTAGAAAAGGCCGTTTGACCGACAGTCAAGAGTCACCCAATCGGCTATTGAAGAGTCTATTCTATTTCCGATTGGCCTGGGAAGGTGGGGCCTCCGAGGGTGGACATCTCGGGTGACCAATGTGAGTGTGGGGGGCGGGGCGGAGGAGGTTATGTGACGAAACCTCCTGGAATATGTCCGACCAGAATTGGCAACGCAATCCTCAAGCAAGACACGGTTGGGGATGTGGCCCTGGATGGAGAGATAGTGCCACTGTGCTGGTGGGCAGTACCAGGTCTGGACAAACTAGATGCAGGAAGAATGTTCCCGATGGTCGGAGAGTCCAGAACCAGGGGTCATAATCTAAGGATAAGGGGTAAGCCATTTAGGACAGAAATGAGGAAGAATTTCTTCACCCAGAGAGTGGTGAACCTGTGGAATTCTCTACCACAGAAGGTAGTTGAGGCCAAGTCATTAAATATATTCAAGAATGAGTTAGATTTCTTAAAGCTAAAGGTATCAAGGGATATAGGGAGAAGGCAGGTACAGGGTACTGAGTTTGGATGATCAGCCATGATCTCATCGAATGGCGGAGCAGGCTCGAGGGGCCGAATGGCCTACTCCTGCTCCTATCTTCTATGTTGCTATGTTGTTTCTGTGAGCTGTGAGATGTGTACAAACGTTTAGTCAGAAACGCAACATCTCAGCACAAATGGATTTAATCCTGAATCTCGGGAACTGAATTTAGGTCTTATACGGGGAAGGGGGGCTAAGAAATTCAAAAAGGAATTCAGGCGAAACTTCTTTATTCAGAGAGTGGTGAGAATGTGGAACTGGCTACCACAGGGAGTGGTTGAGGCGAATAGTATAGATGCTTTCAAGGGGAAGCGAGATAAACACATGACGGAGAAAGGAATAGAAGGATATGCTGATAGGGTGAGATGAAGTCGGGTGGGAGGAGGCTCATGTGGAGCATAAACGCCGACATTGGGCCAAATGGCCTGTTTCTGTTGTCTCTGTAATTCCATGTAAAGATTTCATTCCTTAGCAGGGAGGCCTTGAAGCCTTACTTAAGATAAGCACCTGCCTGAGAAAGACCACGGCCAATAGCCTGAAAAGTTAGGGAGTGTGATTCTTTTGGTCAAGTAAAGGGAGCTAGAAACAGAGATGTTTTGAAGGATGTTATTTGTACCTGTGTCAATCATTGTAACATGGATCTCTAGCTGCAAGGACAGAACATAATCAAACCAGTATTGAATGGTAAATATGTAATGAAGAAGCATGTGAATTGTCACATAGAAGGGGTAAGAAAAAGGAAGCGACACTTTAGAACTCGATTAAGGTTTGATCAACCTGTACACCGTGCTCGGAATTGGAATGTGTTTGATTTGAGGAGTAAATTATAAGAAGAACGCACACATTTACCCCTCCTCTAACAGTATCAAAGGAGGTGTCCAGAGCCCGTGCCTCACAGGCAATAGGCCTTTTGCACATGCAGATAACAACATAAAAATATAAGTAATAGGAGCCCCTCGTGGGTTATGCTGATGGGGTGAGATGAAGTAAGGTGGGAGGAGTCTCGTGTGGAGCCTAAACTCTGGCAATGACCTGTTGGGCCGAATGGGCAGTTTCCCGCGCTGTAAATTCTATGTTAAAAACGGCAAGATAGAGGGCTGAGGACCTGAGATTTCATAAGTAACTTGATTGCTTTTCTTTCTTGCAAAGGTTTCTGTGAATGGTCAGCATTTTCTGGAGTACAACCACAGGCTGGCCTACAATAGAGTGGACACGCTCCAGATTTCAGGCGATGTCCATGTGAATGCCATCACCTTCAGAAGCCTCAACCCAAGTGTAAGTAGCTCGACACCATTTACCAAGACCAGAACGGGACAGGGAGGCGGAGACCGCGGTTTTTGGTTGCGACGCTTTGCTCTGCTGGCGATGGAGATTTTGATCGAAAAATCTTCATAGCCAACGCAGCCATGTCACAAGACAGAAGCAAATGCGAAAGGCGTCTTTTATTTCAAAGCCAGACTCTCTTGGGTTTGGATTTCCCTCCGATATCCTGGCCAAAAATCGGGCGGGATGACGGTTGGCAAAGGGGAGGAAAATTGGAGAGTGGGGCCTACTAGAAGCGTCACAGCCCCGACCTCAATTTCTCTTCCCCCCCACCCCCACCCCCGGCCCAAAGGCATGACCGCAGCTGGTGGCTCCTTCCCTGCCCACAGCATGGGAATACCAAGTGAGTAGCTTTAACCCCCCCCCAAGCGATTTAAAGTACAGAAGAACGTGGATCATATCAGACACACCATGCCACATAGCAGGAAGTCCTTCTGTGCACTAAGAGCAGTGAACAGTTGGAATGGACTGCCGGATAGCGTAGTGGAGGGGAAAACCCGGAACCATTTAAGAAACGATTGGACGCCGCAATAGGGGCACGGTAAGGGCCCTCAGGATGGCTAAATTAAGATGGACTGAATGGTTCACCAGACTGGTTCCTGGGATGGGGGGGATTGTCCCATGAGGACAGATTGAGTAGACTAGGCCTACATTCTCTAGCGTTTAGAAGAATGAGAGGTGATTTCATTGAAACATACAAAATTCTTACAGGGCTTGACAGGGTAGATGCAGGGAGGATGTTTCCCCTGGCTGGGGAGTCTAGAACCAGGGGTCACAGTCTCAGAATAAGGGGTCGGCCATTTAGGACTGAGATGAGGAGAAATTTCTTCACTCAGAGGGTGGTGAATCTTTGGAATTCTCCACCCCAGAGGGCTGTGGAGGCTCAGTCGTTGAGTATATTCAAGACAGAGATCGATAGATTTTTGGATATTAAGAGAATCAAGGGATATGGGGATAATGCAGGAATGTGGAGATGAGGTAGAAGATCAGCCATGATCTTATTGAATGATGGAGCAGGCTCAAAGGGCCAAATGGCCTACTCCTGCTCCTATTTCTGATGTTCTTATGGCCTTCCTCATCGTGTGACCTCCACAGGTTGAGTCTCTGACCTCTCGTGCAGAGATGGCGGGCAGAAATCAGACGGTTGCCCACGGGAGTGGAGGGAAGGCTGACCCTCTTGGGCATCTCTCAGTAGCCAGCTTCAGAACGACACTGGAGACTTGGGAGGGGGGTTGGGAAGAAGGTCACCTTTCCTTCTAGTGGGGGCAGGTGTGTGGTGCAGCAACAACCAAAGAAGAAAAATACTGTAAATTGAGGAAGACTCACCCTTGAAAAAGGGAAAGCAATAAAAAGGTACTCAGATCCAATCTTTGTGCTCATTCTGATAAATACATTTTAAATCCAAGCTCTGATGAGAAATCTTTCCCAAAATGTTAGTTTATCTTCCTATTCGACCCTCTGGAAATACATGGCAGTTAAATCAGAGTATGGGGCTTTTCTTCCTGATTTCCATGTCCTAACTCACACCAAATCCTGCTCACCCATCACCCCAGTGCTCCCTGATCTACAATGACTCCCAGTCCGGCAACATCTCGATTTTAAAATTCTCATCCTTGTTTTCAAATCCCTGCATGGCCTCGCCCCCCTCCCTAGCTCTGTAACCTCCTCCAGCCCTACAACCCTCCGAGATCTCTGCGCTCCTCCAATTCTGGCCTCTTGCTCATCCTCCGATTTCAATCGCTCCACCATTGGCGGCCGTGCTTTCACCTGCCTGGGCCCTAAGCTCTGGAATTCCCTGCCTAAACCTCTCAGCCCCTCTACCTCTCTCTCTCTCCTCCTTTAAGACGCTCCTTAAAACCTACCTCTTTGACCAAATCCCTATCCTAACGTCTCCTTCCTTGGCTCGGTGTCGATGTTTGTCTGATAACGCTCCTGTGAAATACCTTGCGACGTTTTACTACGTTAAAGGCGCTATATAAATACAAGTTGTTGTTCTACTCTTGGAATTTGTTCCTGTTTATCCTCCTCAATCCTGTTAACTGATTCTGTTTGTGTTATAGGTTCCTCCAGCGTATGCTCCTCCAGCTTACACCCCAGTTCAGGCTTTCAATGTAAGTCTTGCTTCTTTCTTGTTGTGGAGTATTTTAAACCAACACTCGACACAAGGTTTTCAGATCGATAACCAAGTTGTCTTTATTACACCGGTGGGGAGACAGTCTGCTCTGTCTTTAGCCAGACTTCTCCAAATTGTTACAGCAAACATGACATTTTTATACATTCAAATACACATGGCCACCTCCTGCACAATTCATTCCTGCCACCTGATTGGATCTTGGCCTGCATGCACCTTCACGGATTGGTTACAAATCTTAATGTAAACATGTGTAAGCTGCCTCCTCACAATCAATCACTCAAACTGCTGAACACTGATTAAAAGATACCTTGGACTGTGACCTCGGTAATAAAGCTGTTAAAGGCAGTTGAAATGCTAGACAGCCTGGCTCCACTTAATTGCTTTTTTTTAGTCTTCAAAGGTCGGCTATCTGGACCACATCTTTATGGATGTGGCCTTTCATGTTAGCACCTGCCGTTCTTACACCATTCAGTGAAACTGCCAGCGATGTCATTTTAACTCTTTCCCCGCTGCATTTCTTCAGACCGTTTCTACCAGGTTTTGAGTTGCACAAGTGCCGGTTATTCTCCAGGCTGGCAACACGCCAAGTTTCTCCAGACCCGCCACCCGGATTCTCAAGAATCGCCCGCATTTTTAAAATTTACGCGTGCATTTAGACGTCCTGACAAGCTGGGGCAACCGGTTTATTCTGGGTGGATGTGCTTCGATCGGCGGAATGGCTCTCGTCATCTGTACCTGCCGTGTGATCATTTCCTGGAATTTTGCGATTCGTTTCCTGGAATATATTTGCATCAAGATAGCTTTGGAAATGAACCAAACAAAGCCACAGTGTGCAGATTCAGAGGTGGTGTCAAAGGAGGAGACGAGAGAATTGTGGGGGACTCTGGATTTAGAACAGAGAAGGTTCAGGGGAGAACCGATGGAGGTGTTTAAAAGGGGGGTTTTGATCAGGCAAATGGGGAAAATCTGTTTCCACTGATCAGAGAGTCGGTAACTAGATGGCACACATTTAAGATCACCAGAAGGACAAAGGTTTCGAGACTTTTCTTACGCGTGGTTCAAAAATGTCGGCAACAAAAAAAGGCAGGAAGCGGTCGCCTTTAAATAGCGTTCCCCCAGTCCCTTCCTGACTGCAAAACGCTCCCCTCAACCTGTCGTTGCTAGCGGCAGGCGGTAAGGCAGGGGGTGCCACTTAATATCCGCTCCGGGGCGCTACCGGGGTGTTGCGCACTCGACTGACGTCACGATCTGCCGGTGCAGGAGATCGTGGCGGTACTATTTCGCGCCGCCGCAAAATGTCTAGTTAATTTTGCGAGCGGCGCAAACATCGCCGCGCCCGGGCGTTAGTTGCTTTGCGCCCCATTAGCGCCCTCTTAAGGCGCTAACAGGAGGCGCAACCAACTGAATTTTTCCTCCTATGATTCTAACGCTCCTGTGAAGCACCTTGGGACGTTTTACTACGTTAAAGGCGCGCTGTAAATACAATTGTAGTTGTAGCTGTTGTTGTAGGACATGGAATGCTCGACCAGAAACAGTGGGGGAAGCAGAATCCATAATAGCTTTTAAAAGTGGAAAATTATTTGTAAAGGAAGCATTTAAAAGGCTATTGGGAAAGGGCAGGGGAATGGAACGAAGTGGAGAGCTCTTTCAAGGAGCCAGCACAGGTGGGCCAAGTGGCTTCCTTCTGTGCTGTGAGATCTGATGGGATCTACAATTTCCAGTCAATTGTGGCTTCTGTAGAAAGTGGTTCAGAAATGGCCTCTCATAATACAGGTGAAGTAAGCCTTGGCGGTTTTGTTTGTAATGCTGTTTCAGAGAAATGATCTTTGCCCTTTTTGGATCCGGGTTTTACCCCTGTTCTATTGCCATTGTTAGTCTTACCAGCGAGAGGGCAGTGGAGCAGGAGGGAGGGGGGAAGCTCCTAGACTCCCACTTGGACCACTCTTTACAGGTAACCAGGGAGGGTGTAACAGCCTCTTGTGAGCTTTCCTGCTGAAATTTCCCCCCCCCCCCCCATCAGTGGCTAAATGGAATAGGAACTAGTCCTGCCCCTTTCACTTGGGGCCACTCTGTGTTCTTCCAACAGCGAGGGCCTTGTTCTGCACTTTCCCAGGGTTCGAGCTCCTGAATGGTGTCCAGTGGTATCCTATTGGAAAGTGCTTGAGTTTGCAAAAGCTACACATTCTTTGACAGCGCCCCCCACAACCCGCCATCTCCACCACCTCGAAGGACAAGGGTAGCAGATGCATGGGAATCCCCTCCCAAGTCACACACCATCCCAACTTGGACATTTATCAGCCATTCATTCCTTCACCGGGTCAAAATTCTGGAACTCCCTCCCTAACCGCACTGTGGGAGCACCTTCACCACACAGGACTGCAGTGGTTCAAGGAGGCGGCTCACCACCACCTTCTCAAGGGCAATTAGCCATGGGCAATAAATGTTGGCCTTGCCAGCGACGCCCACATCTCGGGAATGAATATTTAAAAAAAACAATTAGAAGGGTGTAATGTATGGACTGTTCATAACTGGACAGGAATGGATCTCGACATGTTTCAAAATGGCCTTTATTACCCTCCCATCCTGCAGGGGGCGCTGCAGCGGGTAACCCTCCCATCCTGCAGGGGACGCTACAGCGGGTAACCCTCCCATCCTGCAGGGGCCGCTGCAGCGGGTAACCCTCCCATCCTGCAGGGGGCGCTGCAGTGGGTAACCCTCCCATCTTGCAGTGGGGCGCTGCGGTGGGTAACCCTCCCATCCTGTAGGTGGCGCTGCAGTGGGTAACCCTTCCATCCTGCAGAGGGGCGCTGCGGCGGGTAACCCTCCCATCCTGTAGGTGGCGCTGCAGTAACCACCTGTTATCATGCAAAATACTGTGGATGCTGGAATTCTGAAAATGCTGGAAAAATTCGGCGGGTCAGACAGCATCTGTGGAAGAAGTGGAAGAAGTTAGAGATTTAACAGTTTTTATGCAAGTGCAGAGACAAAAAGAAAGCACAAAAGGGTGGAAGGCAGGAGAGATTAAATGACAAAAGGGGTGATGGGGCGAGGCAAAAGGCGATGGTAATGGGACAAGTAAAGAAAGAAAAGATGAGTTTAGAGGAGGTGTAAATGGTGATGGCAGAACCATTACCAGCACCTGCTGTCTGAGAAAATGGGAGCGCTGGTTATAATCTAAAGTTGTTGAACTCAATGTTGATCCGAAGTTTGTAAAGTGCCCAAAAAAGAAAGATTAGCATTTCTATAGCGCCTTTCACGACCTCAGGACATCTCAAAGCGCTTTACAGCCAATGAAGTCCTTTTTTTTTTGCAGTGTCGTCACTGTTGTATTGTAGGAAAGATGAAAGCATTCGGCACTTTACAGCCTTCTGGTCTCAACAATGAGTTCAACTTTAGATTTTAACCACCGTTTTTTTTTTGCTTCTTTATTTGTCCCATTACCTGTCCCTTTTGTCATTTCAACACTCCTGCCCTCCACAGACCGTCCCCTTTTTATTCTTTCCTTCCTCCATCCCCTTTTCTCATCGAATCATGGAACGGTTACAGCACGGAAGGAGGCCATTGGGCCCGTCGAGCCCGTGCCGGCTCTCTGCAAGAGCACCTCAGCTTGTCCCACTCCCCCCGCCCTTTCCCCGTAGCCCTGCAAAAAAAAAAATTCTTCTCTGTCTCTGCACTTGCTTAAAAACTGTTAAATCTCGTAACTTCTTTCAGTTCTGATGAAAAGTTGTCGACCCGAAATGTTAACTCTGTTGCTCTCTCCACAGTTGTGCAGCCAGTTCCACGGAGAAGTCTTTTAAACTCGTTCCTCAGCTCCGAGTTTAGATTTTCTTAGGCTCGGAGAGATGTGTTATATTCCAAGTTTCTTGTTTTTTCTCTCTCAAACAGACTGCAAGGATGACACTGGTGTTGCATTTCTCTCCTAGGTTCAGTCTGCATTTGGTGTGAATCCTGTCTTCTCCTCTCCCGCCCAATACAGCAAAGGAACTGTAAGTTTCGCCTTTTACGGTTGAGTTTTATTTTCGACTGCACTTCGCGATAAACAGTAATGTGTCTTAACTGCTTTGGATGTTGTTGAGGGAGATGGCTTATCAGGGGAAGACAGCAGCAGCCAACTTCCTGGCACCGTGGGTGGTTCTGCTGCACAGGATGGGAGGAAAAAGAGTGGGAGAGCTATAGTGATAGGGGATTCTATTGTAAGGGGAATAGATAGGCGTTTCTGCGGCCGCAAACGAGACTCCAGGATGGTATGTTGCCTCCCTGGTGCAAGGGTCAAGGATGTCTCGGAGCGGCTACAGAGCATTTTGGAGGGGGAGGGTGAACAGCCAGTTGTCGTGGTGCATATAGGTACCAACGATATAGGTAAAAAATGGGATGAGGTCCTAAAAGCAGAATATAGGGAGTTAGGAGGTAAATTAAAAAATAGGACCTCAAAGGTAGTAATCTCAGGATTGCTACCAGTGCCACGTGCTAGTCAGAGTAGAAATAGAAGGATATTTCAAATGAATACGTGGCTAGAGGAATGGTGCAAGGGGGAGGGATTCAAATTCCTGGGACATTGGAACCGGTTCTGGGGGAGGTGGGACCAGTACAAATTGGATGGTTTGCACCTGGGCAGGGCGGGACCAATGTCCTAGGGGGAGTGTTTGCTAGTGCTCTGGGGGAGGGTTTAAACTAAAATGGCAGGGGGTTGGGAACCTGAGCAGGGAGACAGGAAAGGGAAACAAGGATAGAAGCAAAAGACAGGAAGGAGAAAAGCAAAGGTGACAGTCAGAGAAATCAAGAGTTTAAATCGAACATGGCCACAGTAAATAATAATTCTAAAAGGTCTAAGAGTGTTAAAAAAACAAGCCTGAAGGCTTTATGTCTTAATGCGAGGAGCATTCGTAATAAGGTGGATGAATTAGCTGCGCTAATAGAGGTAAACGAATATGATATGATTGGGATTACGGAGACATGGCTCCAGGGTGACCAAGGCTGGGAATTCAACATCCAGGGGTATTCGATATTCAGGAAAGACAGGCAAAAAGGAAAAGGAGGTGGGGTAGCATTGCTGGTTAAAGAGGGGATTAACACAATTGTAAGGAAGGATATTAGCTCTGATGATGTGGAATCTGTATGGGTAGAACTGAGAAATACCATGGGGCAGAAAACGTTAGTGGGAGTGGTATACAGACCCCCAAACAGTAATGCAGAGGTTGGGGATGGCATTAAACAGGAAATTAGAGACGCATGCAATAAGGGCACAGCAGTTATCATGGGTGACTTTAATCTACATATAGATTGGGCTAACCAAATTAGTAACAATACTGTGGAGGAGGAATTCCTGGAGTGTATACGGGATGGTTTCCTGGACCAATATGTCGAGGAACCAACTAGAGACCAGGCCATCTTAGACTGGGTATTATGTAACGAGAAAGGATTCATTAGCAATCTTGTTGTGCGGGGCCCCTTGGGGCGGAGTGATCATAATATGATAGAATTCTTCATTAAGATGGAGAATGAAATAGTTGACTCAGAGACTAGGGTCCTGAATTTAAATAAAGGAAACTACAATGGTATGAGATGCGAGTTGGGTAGGATAGATTGGGGAATGTTACTCAAAGGGTTGACGGTGGATAGGCAATGGCAAACATTCAAAGATCGCATGGATGAACTACAGAATTTGTTCATCCCTGTCTGGCATAAAAATAAAACAAAAAAGGTGACTCAACCATGGCTGACAAGGGAAATCAGGGATAGCATAAGATCCAAGGAGAGGACATATAAATTGGCCAGAAAAAGCAGTAAACCTGAGGATTGGGAGCAGTTTAGGATTCAGCAAAGGAGGACAAAGGGATTAATTAAGAGGAGGGAAATAGAGTACGAGTGTAAGCTTGCAGGGAACATAAAAACTGACTGTAAAAGCTTTTATAAATATGTGAAGAGAAAAAGATTGGTGAAGTCAAGCGTAGGTCCCTTGCAGTCAGAATCAGGGGAATTTATAATGGGGAACAAAGAAATGGCAGACCAATTAAATACATACTTTGGCTCTGTCTTCACAAAGGAGAACACAAATAACCTCCCAGAGATGTCGGGGAACATAGGGTCTAATGAGAAGGAGGAACTGAATGAAATCAGTATTTGTAGGGAAATGGTGTTGGGGAAATTGACGGCATTAAAGGCCGATAAATCCCCAGGGCCTGATAATCTACATCCTAGGGTACTTAAGGAAGTGGCCCTAGAAATAGTAGATGCATTGCTGATCATCTTCCAAAATTCTATAGACTCTGGAACAGTTCCCATGGATTGGAGGGTAGCTAATGTTACCCCACTGTTCAAAAAAGGTGGTAAAGAAAAAACGGGGAATTATAGACTGGTAAGCCTGTTGTGGGGAAAATGCTAGAGTCCATTATAAAAGATGTAATAGCAGAGCACTTGGAAAACAGTGACAGGATTGGACAAAGTCAACATGGATTTACAAAAGGTAAATCGTGCTTGACTAATCTACTGTAATTTTTTGAGGATGTAACTGGTAGAATAGATAAGGGAGAACCAGTGGATGTGGTGTATTTGGACTTTCAGAAGGCTTTCGATAAGGTCCCGCATAAGAGATTAGCGTATAAAGTTAAGGCACATGGGATTGGGGGCAAGGTACTGACTTGGATAGAGAACTGGTTGGCAGACTGGAAGCAAAGAGTTGGAATAAACGGGTCTTTTTCCGAGTGGCAGGCAGTGACTAGTGGGGTTCCGCAGGGATCGGTCCAAGGACCCCAGCTATTCACTATATATATTAATGATCTAGACGAGGGAACTAGATGTAATATCTCCAAGTTTGCAGATGACACAAAGCTGGGTGGGCGTGTGTGCTGCGAGGAGGATGCCGAGAAACTCCAGTATGATTTGGACAGGTTGGGTGATTGGGCAGAAGCATGGCAGATGCAGTATAATGTGGATAAATGCGAGGTTATCCACTTTGGTGGCAAAAACAGAAAGGCAGATTATTATCTGAACGGCAATAGATTGGGAGAAGGGGAAGTGCAACGAGACCTGGGTGTCCTTGTGCACCAGTCGCTGAAGGTAAGCATGCAGGTACAGCAGGCGGTTAAGAAGGCAAATGGTATGTTGGCCTTCGTAGCAAGAGGGTTTGAGTACAGGAGCAAGGATGTCTTGCTGCAGTTGTACAGGGCCTTGGTGAGACCACATCTTGAGTATTGTGTGCAGTTTTGGTCGCCTTATCTGAGGAAGGATGTTCTTGCCATGGAGGGTGTGCAGCGAAGATTCACCAGACTGATACCTGGGATGGCAGGAATGACGTACGAGGAGAGATTGGGTCGATTGGGCTTATACTCGCTGGAGTTTAGAAGAATGAGAGGAGATCTCATTGAAACTTATAAAATTCTAACAGGGCTAGACAGACTGGATGCAGGAAGGATTTTCCCGATGGCGGGTGAGTCCAGAACAAGAGGTCACAGTCTAAAGATAAGGAGTAAGCCATTTAGGACAGAGATGAGGAGGAATTTCTTCACCCAGAGAGTGGTGAACCTGTGGAATTCTCTACCACAGAAGGCAGTTGAGGCCAAGTCAGTAAATATATTCAAGAAGGGGTTAGATATATTTCTTAAGGCTAAAGGTATCAAGGGATATGGGGAGAAGGCAGGTACAGGGTACTGAGTTTGGATGATCAGCCATGATCTCATCGAATGGCGGAGCAGGCTCGAGGGGCCGAATGGCCTACTCCTGCTCCTATCTTCTATGTTTCTATGTAAGTGAGTCGTGCGATAATTCTTGGCCGTGGTCAGCGCTGAGTGAACCAAGGTGCGGGTGAGACTGGCTGGCTGGGAAGTGACTAAATGAAAGGTTCAGTGTAAAATCATATCGCATGCAGGGACGACAAAAAAAAAATGACTGAAATGCATACGTGATTACGTGGAAATTACAACAGGCGGTTCGGCCCATCCAGTCCGCGTTCCCCGGCAGCGACAGGAACCGAATTACAGCCGTAGAGGGTGTGAAGACCACTGCGACGGGAATTTCCTTGGGAGTTCTCCCGAGCGGCCCCCCGTAATTTGGTGCAGTTTGGGCAGCGGATCAGAGACCTCCCCCTTGAAGAAATTCAACCCCCTCCCCCACCCCCTCCAAGCACAGCTGCGATGCAATTGCCAGCTCGCGACAAAGGGAAAGCCATAAGAGGAATGAATTCACCAGAGGTTTTTGACCATCCAGTCACTCGAGCACTTGCAGGCAGGCAGGCGTGTGACTACTGCGAACTAGGAGCTGCCCATGTTTGGAGGGGAGCTGTATAATTATATTGACTTTCCCCTCCCCCCCCCTCATCACAGGCCTCTCAGTTAGTGGGTAATCAAAACTCTACGAACACTCCATGCCAGACAGGCGGGAGGCGTAATCGCTCCAAGGTGAGTTGCACTGAATGGAACTTAAGTCGCTCGTAAGCGTGGAGGCTCACAAGTGCTTTAAAAGGATGAAACCAAAGTACTGCCAGATCTGCACAGCCATGTTTACCCGTAGTATTGCCACGGCAACAAGTTCAAACTACTGCAGAAGTCTCTCGATTTGACTTGATGGCTCAGTCGGTAAAGTACACGGTGCCAGTGGCTACAGAACAGGAAGGTCTCGGGTCCTTCGGCTCAAGCTGAGGTCGTGAGGAGGAGACCATTTTTTTAAATTGAGGAAATAAAAGACTTGCATTTCTATAGCGCCTGTCACAACCACCGGACGTCCCAAAGCGCTTTACAGCCAATGAAGTACTTTTGAAGTGTAGTCACTGTTGTAACATAAGAAACGCGGCAGCCAATTTGCGCACAGCAAGCTCCCACAAACAGCAATGTGATAATGACCAGATAATCTGGTTTTTAGTGATGTTGGTTGAGGGATAAATATTGGCCCCAGGACACCGGGGATAACTCCCCTGATCTTCTTCGAAATAGTGCCTTGGGATCTTTATACGTCCACCTGAGAGCAGACGGGACCTTGGTTTAATGTCCCATCCGAAAGACGGCCCCTCCGACAGTGCAGCACTCCTATACTCATTGGAGTTTAGAAGAATGAGAGGGGATCTTATTGAAACATTTAAGATTCTGAAGGGGCTCGACAGGATGTTTCCCCTCGTGGGGGAATCTAGAACTAGGGGGCATAATTTCAGAATAAGGGGGCACCCTTTTAAATCAGAAATGAGGAGGAATTTCTTCTCACAGAGGGTCGTGAATCTTTGGAATTCTCTACCCCAGAGAGCTGTGGAGGCTGGGTCATTGAATATATTTAATGATGCGGAGATGCCGGTGTTGGACTGGGGTGGACAAAAATGAGAAGTCGCACAACACCAGGTTATAGTCCAACAGATTTATTTAAAATTACAAGCTTTCGGAGCTATCGCCCCTTCGTCAGGTAAAGTTATAACTTTACCTGACGAAGGGGCGATAGCTCCGAAAGCTTGTAATTTTAAATAAATCTGTTGGACTATAACCTGGTGTTGTGCGACTTCTCGAATATATTTAAGGTGGAGATAGACAGATTTTTGAAAGGTAAGGGAGTCAAGGGTTATGGGGAGCGGGTAGGAAAGTGGAGTTGAGGCCAAGATCAGATCAGCCATGATCTTACTGAATGGCGGAGCAGGCTCGAGGGGCCAAATGACCTACTCCTGCTCCTTATGTTCTTCAGCACGGCACTGGGAGTGTCAGCTTAGATTTTTGTGCTCAAGTCTCTGGAGTGAGACTTGAACCCACAAACCTTCTGAATCAGAGGCGAAAGTGCTACCCACTGAGCCACTGGCTGACACACGAGTGGGGGGGGAAACCCAATCCCAATCCCAATCCCAGGGAGCTGAGTCAAGTTACGTTACCCTTCCCAATCCCCTGACTGAACTCCGCTAGCTCAAGACGGACTGGAGATTGAACCTGTGCCCTTCCTGTTCTGTGTCACTCAGATCCACGCTAGGCTGTGCTGTTACCAATTGAGCATCAGGGAGGGAGCCTTGTTGTGTATTTATACCCCAGCGTGTTAATCCCATTATAACATTGTGAAGATTAATTTTTATCCCATTTCCTTCACCAGCGGCCTCGCGCAGTGCTGCCTCTTCAGTTGGGTCCAAGTTCGAGAAACCTTGGCGGTCGATCGACTTATTCCTCCTCCCTCGCCATTCCTCCCCCCCCCCCCCCCCACGGCTGAGACTGGCAGAACTTTCCCCCTGTAGGGAGTCTGGATTCGCTTCCAAGCTCCTGTTGCTTGTCTCTGGTGCATGCTCTGTTTTGGGGCTTTTGATTGAACTCTGAACTCTGATCACGCTGGGTGCGTTCAGTTCTGCCCCGATTCACTTCTGTTTCCAAGTAACGAGGGACTTCAGTGTTGTTCAGGGTCCAACGGAGCCGAGGACCAATGCGAGCTTTCGATACTGGACTGTATAAAGTCACATTGTAAGGTGGACAAAGGCAGTCGACCCTTTCATCAGCCAGCTGTTCTTATTGAAAACAAGATTTACCTCGGCCGTTGCTGAATCTCCTGTAAGTTGCCAATGGCGAACATCTGTTTAAGTGTTCAAAGTGCTGAGTACATCATAAGCACTTTCAACCCATACTAGTACCCTGTGCGGTCGTTTTGTTTCACTCTAAAGACAGGTGCTAATGAAAGGGTTGCGCCTCATTGCATGTCTGTGATTGCGTCCAAATCCTCATTAAAATAAATGCCTCCATCAATGAAAAATCTGAAGTATCTAGTCAAGCTGGTAGTGCCACCCCTAGCTATACTGAGACAGGTGCCAGATTCCTCATTCCTCCCCCATCAGGGTTAACACTGTTGGAGCCGGCCATAGCTTGAGAATCAAACCATCTCTATTATTCCCCACCGATTAATTCACTGTTCCTTTGAACTTTTCTCCCTCGCTGTCTGTCTGTCTCTGGCTCTTGCGGGCTTGCATTCTCTTGCCCTGTGAGGATTGAGGGGGATTTGGTAGGGGTGTTCAAGCTGATAAAGGGGATAAGGCGAGAGAAACACGAGTATTTCCGTGGGTTGGCAAATCGAAGATCAGGGCACGATGAGCGCGAGATACACCAAGGGTGGGGGGGTGCGATTAGAAAAACCCTTTTCATGCCCGTTAGATTGCGGAACACAAGCTGTGTCCGATTCAAAATCCATCCACTCGGGAGAAAAAATGTGCTGGATAATCACTTGAAGAATATCAATGGGAAGAAAGCGAAGAAATTGAAAATAAGCAGGAAAATTTCTCCCCCTCTTTCTTCCTCTCCCTCCTTTTCCCTTTTCTCCTCTTTTTCTCCCTCTTCCTCTCCCTTTCTCTCCTTCTCGTCCTCTTACTCTGCCTCTTTTTTCCTCTTCCTCTCCCTCTGCCTTTCTTGGGTTCGACCTGTTTGGTGTCTCTAATCTGGATCTTTTCTTCTTTGACTATCCCCTATGTAATAGGGTGAATTGGTTAAACTCTGTACCTCAGAACTGCTGACCTGTGTCTTTGAAGCCCATCGCTCCCCAGGATCCTGATATCCTGGCTTTTTTAAAAACGTTTTTCTCCTCCTGGATCTAATGCATTTTCTGTGATCTCGGAGAGAGTTGGGGGGGGCGGGGTGGGGGGAGGGAGCTTCACCTCTCTCGGAACTGGCCACTTGTGAGAACAGGTCAGGAGAGATGGTTAAAGGATGTGGTGAGAAATAGATTCTGAGGCCTGGGACATCGGGAGAAAGGCAGGCCTTGGAGATCACATTCAACGGCAGCCAACTACTAGAGCAGCAATAAGGAACACTTCACTCCCAGTAGTCCAGTCCGGGTGCCCTGTGGTAATGTTAGCTGGCATGCTTTCTTAGTATTATCTTGGGTAAATTTCCTTCCCTGGGGAGTGTCTCCTGGTGGTGGTCCCTAGGTATTGTGACTGTACCCTGGAGGTTAGCTGCAAGTGTGGGCAGTGATATGCCAACCAGGACCCTCAGTTCAAATACTAACCCCATTTATCATTGTTTTTCAGAACACACCCACCCAAGTGACCGTGTCTAGCCCGGTAAGTATTTGGTTGGGTTTTGTAAAACTATACCTTGTGGATTCATTCTTCCATAATTGGCGCTGAATTTAAGATAGACACTCCAGGGGGGAAATTCGGTTGCTTTGCGCCTCCCGCCCAGGCACGGCGCCGCCAACGCCTCCCGCGAAATTCAGCGGGAGGTTAGCAGCGGCGGTAACCGTTAGCGCCCCGCGTACGCCGCGCCCCGGCCGCGATCTTCGGTAGCGCCCCCTGACTTACCGCCGGACGCTATGTCCGACGGGGTCAGGGGGTCCTACCTGCGGCCGGGGCGGCGCTAATTAAAGGCGAGGTGCCAGGGCGGCCATTTTTGTTGCTGGCCGCCTGCCAGCACCTGCCCCTGTTGCCTGCCCCCGGCCTCCTCTGCAGCCCCCCCCCCCTGTTGAGTGCCGGCTGCGCTCCATGAGCCCGGCACTTCTCTTGAGTGCCGGGCTCTTTTGCCGGCACTCCGATCCTTGGTGGGTCGTGCTGTGCAAGGCCCCTCCACTTTAAGAAGGGGAGGAAGGCCTGCAATATGCGCTGCGGCACATAGCGCCGCGATATTCCCTCGCAGCGCCCCAAGAGGGAGGCGGGGCGCTTCTAGTAGCGCCCCACTTCCCTCTTGGGGCGCTACTGCTGAATTTCGGCCGCGGGGGCGCTAATTTTTGCGGGGCGCTAAAAGTAGCGCCCCGGCGAAGTTAGCGCTCCAAGGGCGGGGGGGGGGGCACACGACTCAATTTTTCCCCCTCCATCTCCTTCCCAACGGTGCATGACATTTTTGAGGGCCCCAGTTGGGCTTCTCCTGTTGTCAGTTCTGAACATTCAGAAAACTCCACACAACAACTGGCATTATCTCTCTCTCTCTACCTCCACCTCTCTCTCATTACCAGGATGTGTAGTACAACCTGTCAACGAGGCAAAAATTCATCTAAAGGAACAAGGTAACCATCTTTGTTCCCCCGCGCACCCCCCCCCCCCTCTATAAATTCGCTTTTTTTGGGACGAACAAACTGTGTTGATGCTCAGTTCACATCAGTGCACAGGGTCTCGTAACACTTTGCTTCGAATGTATACCGGGAACAGGTGAGTACGCTCTGCTCTTGTAGATTGGGCCTATACTCTGAAGAATGAGAGGTGATCTCATTGAAACATAAGATTCTGAAAGGGATTGACAGGGTAGATGCTGAGGGGTTGTTCCCCTGGCTGGAGAGTCTAGAACTAGAGGGGCCATAGTCTCAGGATAAGGGGTCGGCCATTTAAGACTGAGATGAGGAATTTCTTCACTGAGGGTTGTGAATCTTTGGAATTCTCTACCCCAGAGGGCTGTGGGTGCTGAGTCTTTGAGTATATTCAAGACCGAGATCGATAGATTTTTGGACTCGAGGGGAATCAAGGGATCTGAGGCTCGGGCGGGAAAGTGGAGTTGAGGTCGATGATCAGCCATGATCTTATTGAATGGTGAAGCAGGCTCGAGTGGCCGTACGGCCTACTCCTGCTCCTAATTCTTATGTTCTTTGTCCACCTCCTCCGGGCTGCCCGCTCAATGGCCCTCCTCTCCCAGCAGGGGTTTGGGGAACGCTGTTGGGGGTTGGGGATAGCCGCTGCCACTCTGTGTTATGAAACACTCCATGACCTGTGTTGGAATGCTGGGTTATTCAGCAGCTAGAACCTTGTCCGATCCACCCTCGAGTCCTTTGGCACCTTCCTCACACAGTTATGCCGATGTTACAATAGGACTTGGTGTATGGCGACTAACGACGTGCTATCTTTTTGAGATGGTTTGTTGGGCTCCAACCCACTAAACCTGTTCACATGCAGCTTTATTTTATATAAGCACATACCTTTTATACGTCTAAACTGTTGAGAGTTGGAGCAACAACTTCCGTGGTGATATCTTAACGTTGACTAGACCCCTGGGGCAGGTGTTGACTTGACCCCTGGGCCAGGTGTTGACTAGACCCCTGGGGCAGGTGTTGACTAGACCCCTGGGGCAGGTGTTGACTAGACCCCTGGGGCAGGTGTTGACTAGACCCCTGGGGCAGGTGTTGACTAGACCCCTGGGACAGGTGTTGACTAGACCCCTGGGGCAGGTGTTGACTAGACCCCTGGGGCAGGTGTTGACTCGACCCCTGGGACAGCTGCTGACTAGACCCCTGGGGCAGGTGTTGACTCGACCCCTGGGACAGGTGCTGGCTAGACACCTGGGGAAGGTGCTGGCTGGACCCCTGGGGCAGGTGCTGGCTGGACACCTGGGGAAGGTGCTGACTCGACATCTGGGGCAGGTGCTGACTCGACATCTGGGGCAGGTGCTGACTAGACCCCTGGGGCAGGTGCTGACTCGACATCTGGGGCAGGTGTTGACTAGACCCCTGGGGCAGGTGTTGACTCGACCCCTGGGGCAGGTGCTGACTCGACATCTGGGGCAGGTGCTGACTAGACCCCTGGGGCAGGTGCTGATTAGACCCCTGGGGCAGGTGCTGACTAGACCCCTGGGGAAGGTGCTGGCTGGACACCTGGGGAAGGTGCTGACTAGACCCCTGGGGAAGGTGCTGGCTGGACACCTGGGGAAGGTGCTGGCTGGACACCTGGGGAAGGTGCTGGCTAGTGTTACTTGCGAATGTTACTTGCCACTTATCAGCCCAAGCCTGAATGTCGTCTAGGTCTTGCTGCATGCGGGCATAGACTGCTTCATTATCTGAGGAGTTGCGAATGGAACTGAGCACTGTGCAATCATCAGCGAATATCCCCACTTCTGACCTTATGATGGAGGGAAGGTCATTGATGAAGCAGCTGAAGATGGTTGGGCCCAGGACACTGCCCTGAGGAAGTCCTGCAGCGATGTCAAGTTAATAGAGAACGGTTGGGCAAATTTCGATTGCATATTCTCCGAATCCAATGCGCGAGTACCTGAGAACCTCCAGGTCCACTTTTGCCCGATGTGTCTGTGAAAATGGTTGTGAAATTTTGATTTAAGAAAGCCCCCCCCCAGCAGAGATGTTGGCCAACAGACCAAAGCTTGGCATCCTCTGAAGGTGAGAGTGTACTTGGCCTGGATTGACCTCCTGTTCATGGGCGTGTCATTTCTTTTCCAGGTGGTTCCATACCAGGCCTACATGGGAAGTATCCGGCCACAGCAGAAGATAAAAATTATCGGGACTGTGAAGAGCACGTCTCACAGGTAATTGGTTGGCACGACAGGGCTTAAAGCTGAGGTTTGATTTTCTTTACAAAGTGTGTGTGACTAGGACCCTACTATAAGAAGAAAACCCAGTCCGGCAACGCCTCGATTTTAATATTATCGTCCTTGTGTTCAATTCCCTCCGTGGCCTCACCCCACCTCCCTATGTCCGTAACCTCCTCCAGCCCTACAACCCTCCGAGATCTCTGCGCTCCTCCAATTCCGGCCTCTTGCGCATCCCCCAATTTCTCTCGCCCTTCCATGGGTGGCCGTGCCTTCAGTTACCTGGGCCCTAAGCTCTGGAATTCTCTCCCTAAACCTCTCCGCCTCGCTACCTCTTTCCTTCTTTAAATCGCTCCTTAAAACCTACCTCTTTGATCAAGCTATTGGTCACCTGTCCGAATATCTCCTTATGTGGCTCGGTGTTGAATTTTGTCTGGTAAGACGCCTTGGGACGTTTTACTACGTTAAAGGCGCTATATAAATGAGGTGTATAAAATTATGAGGGGCCTAGATAAAGTGGATAGAAAGGACCTATTTCCCTTAGCAGAGCGGTCAAAAACCAAGGGGCACAGATTTAAAGTAATTGGTGGAAGGTTTAGAGGGGGTTTGAGGGGAAATTTCTCCACCCAGAGGGTTGTGGGGGTCTGGAACTCACTGCCTGAAAGGGTGGTAGAGGCAGGAACCCTAACCACATTTAAAAAGTACTTGGATGTGCACTTGGGATGCTGTAACCTGCAGGGCTACGGACCAAGAGCTGGGAAGTGGGATTAGGCTGGATAGCTCTTTGTTGGCCGGCGCGGACACGATGGGCCGAAATGGCCTCCTTCCGTGCTGTAACTTTCTATGATTCTATGAAATGCAAGTGCTTGTCGTGATCTGGTGCTCTGTGTACAACTATCTTTTGTTTCCAAGTCTTGTGTCTTTTTAATCCCTCCTTTTAATTCCACCCCCATCCCACCCAGAAGGTGCTGATTTAGAAATATAGAATGATCCAGCACAGGAGGAGGCCATTCGACCCATCCTGCCTGTGCCGGCTCTTTGAACGAGCTCTCCAATTAGTCCCACTGCCCTGCTCTTTCCCCACAGCCCTGTCAAATTTTACCCTTCAAGTTTTTATCCAGTTCCCTTTTGAATGTCACTATTGAATCTGCTTCCACCGCCCTTTCAGGCAGCGCGTTCCAGATTACGACAAGTCGCTGTGTAATTTTTTTTTGCCACTGGTTCTTTTGCCAGTTGCCTGAAATCTGTGTCCTCTGGTTAGCGACCCTTCTGCCAGCGGGAACAGTTTCTCCCGATTCACTCTTCTCAAAACCCTTCCTGATTTTAACACTTCTGTCAAGTCTCCTCTTCACCTTCTCTGCTCCTAAGGAGAACAACCCCAGTCTCTCCACATAACTGAAGTCCCACATCCCCGGCACCATTCCAGTCAATCTCCGCTGCACCCTCGTGCAAGGCCTTGACATCCTTCCTAAAGTGTGGTGCCCAGAATCGGGGACAATGCTCCAGCTGAGGCCTATTCAGCGATTTATAAAGCATAACTTCCTTGCTTTTGTACTCTATGCCTCTATTTATGAATGTGATGCGGAGATGCCGGTGTTGGACTGGGGTGGACAAAAGTGAGAAGTCGCACAACACCAGGTTATAGTCCAACAGTTTTATTTGAAATCACAAGCTTTCGGAGCGCTGCTCCTTCGTCAGGTGAAGTGACGAAGGGGCAGCAGCTCTGAAGCTCGTGATTTCAAATAAAACTGTTGGACTATAACCTGGTGTTGTGCGACTTCTCTATTTATGAAGCCCAGGGATCCCGTGTGCTTTTTTAACAGTCTCTCAACTTGTTCTGCCACCTTCAAAGATTTGTGTACATACACCCCCAGGTCTCTCTATTCTGCACCCCCGTTAAAATTGTACCATTTAGTTTATATTGACTCTCCTCATTCTTCACACTTGTGTTGTAATACAGCAGGGAACGGTAGTGTAGTGGTTCTGGTTCTGGACGAGCAAGCCAAGAATCATGGCCCGTTTTTTATGGAGATGGTGCGGGGGAAGGCCAAGAACGCCCGAAGAGCCCGGGTAGGCGGAGGCCCTGCTGAACTCAACGGCGAGGCCTCATTGACCTCTTGTAGCTCCGTCTCCCGCCCGCCCGGCCGCCGCCGGCCAAATGGACAACCTGGCCGGCGGTCGGGAGGGAACGCCAGCGGCCGGAGACCGCAGCCGGGGTCCCTTGGCAACCAGGAGGGGAGAGAGGCCCGTGACCGGGAGGGCTGGTGGGTGGGAGGCTGGCGATTGGGGCAGGGGGAGGCCGAAGGCTTCTTGGAGGGGTCTGGGGAGGAGCGCTCCTGCTCCTCCTGGCCCACAAGGAGTGCTTTAAAAAAAAAAATAAGGCACTTACCTTCTGGAGCCGGCAGTTCCCGTCTCCCTTTCACTGCCGAGTTTCCCGAGCCCTGGGAAACCTGCGCAACGCGAGTTAACTTCAAATCGGGCTCCCAATTGCACTGTGGGAGCTCGATTTTAAATATGTTAATAAACGTCACGCCGGGACGCTCGGACACCCCGATATCCGCCGCCTTCAAAATCGGACAGTCCTCGCCCGCCCGTGTGGGGGGGGGGGTTTAACATCGAGGCTCATGATTCCAAATCCCACATTCCAAATGGAATTCAATGAATCTGGAAATTCGTGGAATGGCACCAAACAAAAGTGACCAGGAAGCTGTCGGATTGTCGTAAAAATCCAACTGGTTCAGTGATGTTCTTCAGGGAAGAGAACCTGCCGTCCTTGCCCTGCCCAGTCTGGGCTACAGGTGGCTCCAGTACACACTGGTGCCCTGGTTAGTCACTCCCTTGTCACTTGCAACTAGGAGTGGGCCGTTAATGGCAGACTTGTCACCACGTCCTGAGAACATGGTTGCTGGGGATCCTCCAGCGTCTTGTCCAAATGACCATTTCCGTGCTGGAGCCTGGACAGCGATGTGGGCAGGCTGTTTGACTGTGAGGTGCGTCACAGCTCCGCCCGGTCCTGCCGTCAACCCATGGTCCAAGTATGCACGTTCCAGCCGGATCACCGTATAATGGGAGCAGGAGCACTGGCTGATTATTTCCCACCTCCCCTAACCAGGAGACGTTAGGGTTGACTTTGATTGCCTTCGCCTGGTTTCAAAGTGGAGCCGGTGGCCTTACCGCCCCGGTTAACACCGCTGATGCGGCCGTCGCCATTTTGAAAAGGGGCCGACTGCCAGCTGTCCAAATTGCTCGCCTGCTTCGGACGCAAGGCCCCATTTTAAGATGGAATCGGGGTCCCGCGGCATTAACAGGACCCTGATTGCTATTTCAGGTTGGAACACATTTGAAGGAGTCGTCTGCAGTGCACCTGGAGTAGACAGGAGGGGGAGGAAGAGGAGGAAGTTGCAAACTGAATCATCTACCAGCCCATGCTGTGCCTTTTTTATTTTTCAGGTTTACCATTAATCTGAAGGCGAGTTATTCTGACAACATTGCCCTCCACATCAATCAAAGATTCGATGAAAACGCAGTGGTGAGGAACAGTCGTATCAACCAGAGCTGGGGAACAGAGGAGCGAAGCCTGCCCTTTCTCCCGTTCATTCCCGGCCAAACGTTTGAGGTATGCGTGTTGAGCGATCCCTGTCGAGGCCCGGATGTAGATGAGGCACGTGCCACAGAGCTAACTTGTGTGCTAACCTCTAGCCCAAAGACATAGAATCGTAGAATGGTTACAGCACGGAAGGAGGCCATTCGACCCGTCGAGCCCATTCCGGCTCTCCGCAAGAGCTAGTCCCACTCCCCTCCTCGTCCTTTCCCCGTAGCCCTGCAAATTTTTTTCCTTCAGGTACTTATCTAATTCCCTTTTGAAAGCCACGATTCAATCCGCCTCCAACACCCTCTCAGGCAGCGCATTCCAGATCCTAACCACTCGCTGCGTAAAAAAGTTTTTCCTCATGTCGCCTTTGGTTCTTCTGCCAATCACTTTAAATCTGTGCCCTCTGGTTCTCGTCCCTTTCGCCAATGGGAGCAGTTTCTCTCTGTCTAGACCCCTCGTGATTTTGAACACCTCTATCAAATCTCCTCGCAACCTTCTCTGCTCGAAGGAGAACAAACCCAACATTGACGTTGTAGACCGTTTCTAGCACAGAGGGATCAGCTAGTTAGAGTCTCCTCCTCACTTTAATCCCTGTGGTGGGCATGGGACAGACTAGCAACTCAAGAGGTTCGGAGTTCAAATCTCACCATGGCACGTTCTGATTTTGATACTTTATAGCACCACAAAATTACCTGTAAAAACCCAACTGGTTCACTAATACCCGTCAAGCCTACATGTGACTCCAGCCCCACCCAAATGTGTTTTACCCTTCATGCCCTCAAGGTTGACCCTTTAAAGGCTTCAAGCATTTATTGCCGATCCCTAATTGCCCTTGAGAAGGTGGTAGTGGTGAGCCAGGCTCGGCTGTTTCAGAGTCAACCACATTGCTGTGGGTCTGGATTCACATATCGGCCAGACCGGGTAAGGACGGCAGATTTCCTTCCCTAACGGACATTAGTGAACCAGATGGGTTTTTAACGACAATCTGGTAGTTTCATGGTCACCATTACTGACACTAGCTTTGACGTAGGGAAACTACTAGGCACTTGGTCTAAGCGTTAAACAAAGCTTTAATCAACTGTTTTACAACATGGAGATCTAGTTGTGTCCTTCACTAGTTCCTGTTAAGAATGTCCTGCGCAAGCTGGGCCCGTGCCTGAGTATTTATACTCTCTCTGGACAGCGCCACCTGCAGGCCACTCAGTATTATTTCATAAATCTTTCTTTCATGAATGACAAGATTCATGTCAAGCTTTTTATTCCAGATTTATTTTAATTGAATTTAAATTTCCCAGCTGCCGTGGTCGGGATTCGAACTGGCGTGGCCAGATTATTAGTCCAGGCCTCTGGAACACTAGTCCGGTAACCTAACCACTACACTACCGTACCCGCAGTTAATCAATACCTTGCCCACATCACAGGAACAGATTTTAAAAGTTGATTTTTGTTTTAGATATTTATGATACTGTTGTTAATTATGTGGTGCAACTAAGCAGAAATACCAGCATGGACCTCATTGGAATTTAGAAGAATGATCTTATTGAAACATATAAGATACTGAGGGGGCTCGACAAGGTAGATGCAGAGAGAATCTAGAACGCGGGGGCATAGTTTCAGAATAAAGGGTCGCCCTTTTAGAACTGAGATGAGGAGGAATTTCTTCTCTCGGAGGGTCGTAAATCTGTGGAATTCTCTGCCCCAGAGAGCCGTGGAGGCTGGGTCATTAAATACATTTAAGGTGGAGATAGACAGATTTTTGCAAGATAAGGGAGAGAAGGGTTATGGGGAGTGGGCAGGGAAGTGGCTTTGAGCCCTAGATCAGTCATGATCTTATTGAATGGCGGAGCAGGCTCGAGGGGCCAAGTGGCCTATTCCTGCTCCTATTTCTTATGTTCTTAAGGGTCGCCTGTCTTTTTAATTCACCGCTCCACGCCCACTCAGACCTCACCGTCCTCGGCCTCTTGCATTGTTCCGCGGAAGCTCAGCGTAAGCTCGAGGAACAGCACCTCATCTTCCGATTAGGCACTTTACAGCCTTCCGGACTCAACATAGAGTTCAACAATTTCAGATCATAACCTCGGCCCCTATCACATATTTATATATATTTTTTTTTATCCACACTTTTGGTTTGTGCCTTTTCCCTTTTTTCTCTCTCCCACATGGCAGCTGTCTTTCATTCTGCCAGCGCATTTCACACTTCTAGAGCCATCTTTTGTTTCTTAACCTGTCCTATCACCATCTCGTCTCGAGCATCTCTTAATGTCTCCTTACTTCTCACAGACCTCCCCTTTTGTTCTTTTATTCCCTCCCCCAGCCTCCAAACTTGCTTTTTCATCTGTTTCATTTCCTGCTTTTTTTTCTCAGTTCTGATGACGGGTCTTCGACCTGAAACGTTAACTCTGTTTCTCTCTCCACGGATGTTGCCTGGCCTGCTGAGTTTTTCCAGCGTTTTCTGTTGTTATTTCTGATGTTCTTGTGTTGGGTTGAATGGGCCGTTTCTGTGCTGTAAATACTATGCAATACTTTGTGAGGTATGCTGGCAGGTTTAGAGGGTAAACCCACCGCCATATTCAGCGAGATTGCGGGTCATAGAGTTGGCGCTGCAGTATTTTACCCCTATCCCCGGCTCGCACTTCCTTTAGAAAGTGGCTCCCTGTTGGGAGTGTGGGATCCGTGACCTTGCCTCGGAGTTACTATCCTCGCTGCAGCCGCACCCAGAGTTTGCAGGATGCGGGTGGAGCCCCAGAGAAACACAGTCGGTGTCACGTGTGTTGAGGGCCGCAGACGAGGGAGAGATGGCTTCCAGTTTGGATTGTGAGTAGCAATGGCTTACACGTTGGGTTCTTAATAGAACCAAGGATCAATAGGAGGACTGGCTGGTGCCACGGGTTAGCCACTTCTGGGATGAGCAAAGGTCTCCTCTATCTGCCTGTATGTTTGGTGGTTCAGGTGGATGTTAAAGATCCCACGGCACAATTCCAAGGCGAGCACAAGAGTTCTCCCAGAGTCCCGGTCAACATTCCTCCCTCAACCATACAGCGCTTGACAACAGGCTGTCATTTGTCTCATTGGCATGATGAGACCCGATGCAAATACAAGTCTTTTGTTTCTTCGGACTTTGTGTGTCTGATCAGATTACAAAATGTCCCTCGCTCAAGATCACTCACCGAGGGAGTGCTGCACTGTCGGAGGTGCCGTCTTTCGGATGAGACGTTAAACCGTCTGCTCTGTCAGTGGATGTAAAGGATCCCGAGGCACTATTTCGAAGAAGAGCAGGGGAGTTCTCCCCGGTGTCCTGGGGCCAATATTTATCCCTCAATCAACATAACAAAAACAGATGATCTGGTCATTATCACATTGCTGTTTGTGGGAGCTTGCTGTGCGCAAATTGGCTGCCGCGTTTCCTACATTACAACAGTGGCAACACTTCAAAAAGTAATTAATTGGCTGTAAACTTTCTTTCTTTCCTTCTTTCTTTCTACTTCATGATTTATTTGGACTTGTTTTCCAGATGCTGATCGTGGTTCAACCAAACTGCTACAAGATCACAGTCAACGGAAGACATCTGTTCAACTTCAACCATCGGCTACAACCCCTGAACCAGGTCGATCATCTGGAGGTCACTGGCGATGTCAACCTTTCTCTCGTGCAGTATTAACATTTTTAAAGTAAATGATTTGCTCTGGTCGTGAAACTGAATCTGTGTACTTTGGAGAGTCCCACTTTTAACTCATTCCTCTCTTGAAGAATAATCCTTAGTCGAAACTCCCCCGCACTGAGCCCGAAGGACGGCCATTTTGTTTGAGTGCAGTGAAGGAAGTCAACGCCTCTCTTGCACGGCACATTAGCCAATGACAATGATTCCCTTGGGTTCGGTCTTGGCTTGTGTTTGGAAGCACTTTTTTGTGGTGTGTTTTTTTTTTTAAAGTGCAGTTTAATCGAGCGAAACCTGTTTGCACACGGCGACACAGAGCAAGGGACGGGCACAGGTCTGATCTCCACTCCGTTCCCAATCTGACATCGCTGCTGGCCTCTCCGAAATAATGTGAGAAGTCGCACAACACCAGGTTATAGCCCAACAGTTTTATTTGAAATCACAAGCTTTCGGAGCGCTGCTCCTTTGTCAGGTGAAGTGAAGAGATGTATATCGGCACAGCATATATAGTCAGAGAACACTGCCAGGTGATTACAGTTAATCTTTCTAACTGCCCTTTATCACACCTCGGCAGAGAGATAATCACGGCAATCAAAGGTGTGGATGGTGTCCCAACAGGTCAGTCAGGAAAACATTACATCAAAGACAATGAGGTGGGGTCACAAGGGGTCAAATGTGGCAGATGCTGGGGTCTGTATGGAATAAGGGTGTGGGGAAACGGAGGAGGGAATCATTTCCTGGGTTGGTCCTCGAGGGTTGGCTTATGGGGGGCACTTGTTGCAGTCTTGGACCAGGCCACGTGTCCACTCTTGTCAGCTTCAGGGGCCAATCTGGGAGATCAAAGAAAAGTGACTCGGGAAAGTCGTCCCAAAGCCCGATTTAAAAATTTTTTTTAAAAAAATCCACGAATCCCAACAAGCTTTGCTGCATGCAAAACAGAAACTTGTGCAGACGGTGCTTGAGAGAGTGCTGCTGATTGGCTGGAAAAAAACATGGCTTCCTTTCAAAGAGTTTCAACTAAGGATCATCCAACAAAAATGTTGTGTAGAAGACTCGAGGGTTAAGAGTTTTCCCTCCGAGTGTCAGCCCGTGGCTCAGTGGGCAGCACCCTCCCCTCCGAGTCAGAAGGTTTGTGGGTTCAAGTCCCACTCCAGAGACTTGAGCACAAAAATCTAGGCCGACACTCCCTTATTCGGGACTCCCCCACCAACCAGAGGAAATAGTCTCTCTCCGCCTTATAAAGCAAAATATAATGTAGAACTTCAAATGTTGTTCAGTAATCACCTTTTATACTGTGCTTTCTGTTTAATCACACAATCTTGACCTGTATTATTGTAATCTCTGTAAACAAGCTGAGCCAAGTTCTGCTTTTTATAAATCGAGGTTTTTTTTCTAGTCGAGGCCAGTGTCGAGGCAGTGTTCGCCACAGATGCAGGGGTTAGATGCAACGTCCCCCGTCAGCTGCGCGGCCTGCCTTCCCCCCCCCAATGCGCGGCCCGCTCAAATTTTAGCGCGTGTGCAGGACCTTGCGGATGACTGCGTGGCCACTCAGCTTCACGGGAACATTGGTTAGATGGTGACTGAACTGTTCACAGCTCGGTCAGTACCTGGACAGGGAGAGAGGCGAGGCAGTGGGTTTGGTGGGAGGCTGGGCAGAGACTGGTATAAACCGGCTGCAGAGCTGCTTGCGAGGCCTGACCAGCAGCAAGAGGGTAAAGGTGCAGATATACTACCCGCAGTCACCAGGAGGCAGCCATTGAGTTTAACAGCCTTGTCAATTGATTTTAGGAATAGTTGCAAGGGGCTGATACTATACAAAGGTCGACGTGCCTTGCGGGCAAAGGTCGACGTGCCTTGCGGGCAAAGGTCGACGCGCCTTGCGGGCAAAAGTTGAATCTCAAGTATAGAGTTTATTGGGGAACAAAATTAAGGGGCCAGCTAATTTCCTTTGACTTTGTGTGACTCACTAACTTCTGTCATCTCACTTTGGATCAAGGTTAGGTTGCTCAATGAAGGAATGTTTAGATGGGGGATCGGGGGAGGCCATGGTTCTCGTTGCCTGTCTCACGGATCAGTGATACGTGCTCTCGCTTCCTACTGCCTCACTGTGATGCTGCTCAAGACCCGTGGGCTCTTACTGATGTGGGCCAGCTTAAAACTGACAAGTGTGTGATTGTAATTGGAATTGTTGGGTTTCTGATTTGAAAGCCAGCAGGCTGTGGCTGGAGGAACAGGTCGGGGGCCGAAACATGCCTCTTCCAAGATGGTGGCAGATCAAGGCGTCCAAACAATTGCTTTTTCTTTCCCCCCACCCCCATGAACGAAATTTTTACTTATTTCAAACTGGACTACGAAGTACAAGAAGGAACAGTCGGAAGTATAAACCACAGCTGATAGCAAGCCCAACTGGTGGCTGAAATAGTCTGGACCTTCCAGAGTGCTGCACAATCAAGTTTGACGGAACAACAAACGGCAATCCCCATCTCTGTCCCTGGATGGGGATAATCTTCTCCCACTATCCCCCCCCCAGGGATAACTCCCCTAAGACTCGTGACCCGGGAAGGTGGGGTTTAAGTCTCAATCTAATGCCCAGCGGTTAATTCAAAAGCTTGGAATGCTGTGTGACATTACTATACAAACCCTTAGCCCACTGGGATCAAATTCCTTTGGCTATTTTGAGCGTGGTTCCACCCATTTAAAATACCTGGGCTAACTGCTCTGTTAAAAATGGCAGCGAGTGGAACTTCAGTCGGAAGGCATTAAGCTAACGTGGAACAGCGCACTTTCAGGGCTAACGAGGTTAATTGGCGGTGGTTCTGTATCACTCGCTGAACGGGAATACTGTCGCGGTTGGGATGGGTTTCGTGCTTTCCACATCCCTTCCTTCCCCCGCACTAATACCCTCGGATGGGTTTCAATCTGCCGCCATCTTGGAACAAGGAATCGTCCCTTCTTGTGACATCTGTACCCCGGAACAGAAACCCAACTATTCATGTCCCGTAACGTTTCATCGTAAAGACTAAATTATGCAGCTGTTGACTGATCGAATTCTGTCCTAATCACTGAATGTGTTTTAAATCCATAAATGTTTGCAAAAAAAGAGCCTGTTGCGTTTCATTTGCTTCCTCCATCTTGCATCTTGTATGTGTCGTCTTCCAAACACGTCTAGCACCTCAACTTTGAACACTTCCACTGGTTTCTTGTCAACAGATAGCAATGGGATCGTCACTTTTATCAAAGGAATCGGTCCCAAAATAATGTCATTTTGCTAGCAGGGCTTTGCAGATTTTAATTTGTCCAATATAAAACATGGGATCCAATTGTTTTCTACATCAGTTAACTCCTTTTGAGCTTGATTCAGCAAAACACTCCATACACACGGCAAGTGATCGCCTTTGACAGCAGTTCTCTAAAATGTTGGTTGTTCTGAATGATTATTAACTTTGGGGGGAAAATTCGCTTGGTTTGCGCCTCCCGTTAACGCCGTAAGAGGGCGCTAATGGGGCGCAAAGCAACTAGCGCCCGGGTGCGGCGATGTTTGCGCCGCTCACGAAATTGACCAGACATTTTGCGGCGGCGCTAAACACTACCGCCATGATCTCCTGCGCCCGCAGATGTGACGTCAGTCGAGCGTGCAACGCCCCGGTAGCACCCCAGACTGGATATTGAGTGGCGCCGCCTGCCGCTAGCAACGACATGTTGAGGGGAGCGTTTTGCAGTCGGGAAGGGACTGGGGGAGCGATATTTAAAGGTGACCGCTTCCTGACTTTTTCGGCGACATTTTTGCACCACGCATTCTGAGAGTGAGAGAGAGATTCGACGCTGTGTTGAGGAGTTTTGGGTACTGAGCAACACTTTGCAGGTTCATTTTGATTTGATCTTCCTTGCATCAATTTAGAAGAGACTATGGGGGCTGCACTCTGACATCTTTCCCTGGGCCTCTCCATTGTTCTTTCCAGCAGATTTGATGTACAGGTCTCTCCAGGCTGAGATTCAAGGCTGCGATGAGCAGGATGTGGATGGAGAGCAAGATCGACCCTCCCCTTTAAGAACTGGCTGGCGCCAGTGTGTCTGTGTTCCATTGCTGACTGACATCACATGAGCTTCGCCAGCGCTCTGAGGTAGCGCCTCGCTCCTCGGTGTTAGCGCCTTAAGAGAGGTATTTAGCGCTCCAATCACCTCCAGGGGCGATAGAAGCCAAGTTTGCAGTCGGAGGTGATAATTAGCGTCAGGCGCTAAACTTTGCGCCCGGCCGATAATTGCGCCCCAAACAGGGCGATACCGAATTTCTCCCCCTTTATCTCTAATTTTTTTTAACCCTGCTGTTGGTTCTCCGATTGAAACCAGGGATTCTCTTGCCTCTGAAGTAACATCTCCTGTTTGTCTATTTGTTACTTGAAGGAGTCCCTTTAATTGGTTGTGCATTGTTTCATCGTGTTGCCCGCATTGCCTACAGTGTCAGCCAGTGGGCAGCACTTTCGCCTCGGATATCAGAAGGTTGTGAGTTCAAGCCCCACTCCAGAGATTCGAGCACAAAAATCTAGGCTGACACTCCCAGTGCAGTGCTGAGGGAGTGCTGCACTGTCGGAGGTGCCGTCTTTCGGATGAGATGTTAAACCGAGGGCCCCGTCTGCCCCCTCAGGCGGACGTAAACGATCCCGCGGCACTATATCGGCGAAGAGGAGGGTAGTTATCCCAATATTTATCCCTCAATCAACATCACTAAAAACCGATCATCTGGTCATTATCACATTGCTGTTTGTGGGAGCTTGCTGTGCGCAAATTGGCTGCCGCGTTTCCTACATTACAACAGCGACTACAGTTTTTTTTGAAAAAAGTACTTCATTGGCTGTAAAGTGCTTTGGGACGTCTGGTGGTTGTGAAAGGCGCTACAGAAATGCAAGTCTTCCCCTTTTATATTAACCCTGTTCCGTGCCACTGTAGCCCCAGCTGCTCCTGGACCCATCAATGAATTCTCTTAACTCTTGGACCCTCGGCTTTATCCCCGACCTGGCATCAAAGGGAGCCAGGGTTCATCTAAATCTCTTCCCCCCAATTGCCCAAAGTAAATGTCGTGTCCTATTTCTTTTAGCATTGCCTGATAAAAAAAATCAACGTGTGTTTGATTGCACAATGTGAAAGGCAAAGGTACAGAGGAAAGGGTCGACGCTGTAGGACGAATCGCGAATCATTACGGAAAGCTTCGTGTGTACGTGCAACTACAAGTCCTTCCAGCAGATGGCGACATTCGGCCTGCTTTATTTTCTGCGCCTCTCATTTTGAAGTCTTAATTCCAATGGTCTCAGTTTTAGATCAGGTTTGCAATCGGGGATGCCTACAGAGAAAAGTCCATGCGTCTGTGCCAGAAAAAATGGAAAGTTCAAAGTTCTTACACACCACTGGTTCTCAAGACTCCTGCTGCACAGCAGCCTACCCTCATACGCGATCCCCACCTCACCAATGCGCTGCCAATCAGAGTTTTGTCTCGACTTATCCTTTAGTCTCCTTGGGAAGAAATACACATCTAGGTCCATTTGCAAGTTGTCCCTATCCATAGATATAGGTATAGGCAATCTGATGTTACATTCATAGAGAGTCATAGAATGATACAGCACAGAAGGAGGCCATTCGGCCCATCGTGCCTGTGCCGGCCCTTTGCTAGAGTTCTCCAATTAGTCTCTTTCCCCGTAGCCCTGCAATTTTTTTTCCCTTCAAGTATTTATCCAATTCTCTGTTGAAAGTTATGAATCTGCTTCCACTGCCCTTTCAGGCAGCGCATTCCAGATCACGACAACTCGCTGCGTTTAAAAAAAAATGTTTCCTCGTGTCGCCTCTGGTTCTTTTGTCGCTCAAGGACAACTGGACCACCACTTGGCACATTAGACCCCGTGCTGCTTCTCCGTGAGTGATGTAGGCACCTGCTCTCCATGGCTTACAGCCGCCATCAGGATGAGCAGCATTCTCACGGATGCCTGTAAAAGACAAAAGGAAAGAAACTCATCGGTAGTTCCGAGAACCGCCGATCAGTTTAGTGGGGTGCCGTATAAATTAATTCAACTGTACACAGTGGAGTCAGTTCCCGACTTGCTACTGTCTAATCGCGCCAGATAAACTGAGGGCTCGCTTTCTGTACGATAACATACAGCCCTTCCCATGTGGGCTCGGAAAAAGGTCTTTTTCACAAATCACCCGATCTTCCACTTGTCCTGAGCCGATAGTTACCCTCAATCAACGTCACCAAAAAAAAAAAACAGATTACCTGGTCGTTATCACATTGCTGTTTGTGGGAGCTTGCTGTGCGCAAAATGGCTGCCGCGTTTTCTACCTCACAACAGCGAGCACACTTCAAAAGTGTTTCATTGGCTGTAAAGGGTGGATGCTGGGAGAATGTTTCTCTTGGCTGGGGAGTCTAGAACCAGGGGCCACAGCCTCAGGATAAAGGGTAGGCCATTCAGGACTGAGATGAGGAGAAATTTCTTCACACAGAGGGTGGTGAATCTTTGGAATTCTCTACCCCAGAGGGCTGTGGGGGCTCAGTCATTGGGTCATTTCAAAATAGAAGTCGATAGATTTCTGACTGGTAAGGGCATCAAGGGATATGGCGATAGGGCCGGTGAATGGAGTTGAGGCAGAAGATCAGCCATGATCTCATTGAATGGCGGAGCAGGCTCGAAGGGCCGAATGGCCTACCCCTGCTCCTATTTCTTATGTTCTTAAAGCGTTTTGGGAGACGTCCTGAGGTTGTGAAAGGCGCTATATAAATGCGAGTCTTTCTTTTTCTTTTACTGCTCCACAAGTGTTGCACCTTTAGTTAAAGTACAGCTGCATCTTTTTGCTGATTTTGATCCCTTGCTGCTGCTACCTGTCTGTGTGCTGCACCCACTGTTCCTTGGCTACTGCCTCTTTCTGTAATCCTGTCCGAGAAAAGGTGCTCTGGTAGCCGCATTGTGCGGCCTATCATTGCCTCAAAGGGTGTCACTCCCGTACTTGAGGTGACCTTCCCACGGGTAGACATGAAGATCAGGGGAATCCCAATCAGTTCCTTACTCCTGAAGAGATTTACTAGGATGGTTCCAGGGGATGAGGGAATACGGTTCCGTGGATAGACTTGAGAAGCTGGGGTTGTTCTCCTTCTAGCAGAGAAGGCTAAGAGGAGATTTGATAGAGGTGTTTAAATCATGAAGGATTACGAGAGAGTAAATAAAGAGAAACTGTTTCCAATGGTTGAAGTGTCGATATCCAGAGGGCACAGATTGAAGGTGACTGGCAAAAGAACCAGAGGCGACATGAGGAAGAACTTTTTTAACGCAACAATTGGTTAGGATTTGGAATACACTGCCTGATAGGGCGGTGGATACAGATTCAAAATACTTGAAGGAGAAAAAATTGCAGGGATTTGTTTTTTTTTAATTCGTTTATGGGATCAGGGCGTCGCTGGCAATGCCAGCATTTATTGCCCATCCCTAGTTGCCCTTGAGAAGGTGGTGGTGAGCCGCCTTCTTGAACCGCTGCAGTCCGTGTGGTGAAGGTGCTCCCACAGTGCTGTTAGGGAGGGAGTTCCAGGATTTTGACCCAGCGACGAAAGAGCGAGGGGGAGTGGGACTAACTGGATTGCTCTTCGAAAGAGCCGGCGCAGACTCGATGGGCCGAATGCCGTACTGTTCTATGGTTCCTCAACTACCTTATTCAACACTGTTCTGATGGTACGTACAGTTTGCTCTTTCTACCTCCCCTGATGCATAAGGGTGATACGGAATGTGATATTTTTGGCCTCTCCCCAGTATTGTGCACATTCCTTTCATTACCTGCCCTATAAACGTTGTACTGTTGTCGCTGTCTATTACCTGTGGTGTACCCTAACTCGGAAGAACTTGTTCAACAAGTACTTTCACAGTCGCTAAACCCATACAGCAAGAATAAGTTGTAGTAAAGAACGTAGAATATTAATTGGAACTCCTGCAGAGCAAACATTAATTCCTGATTTCCTTTTGTCTTCACCTTGAATGGCAACTCAGCAAATAGAAGAATGCGGTTAATTACTGGTTGGAAAAACCTTGGGGTTGGAGTTAGCCATTATCGCAGACTTGCTGCTCTCTCTTTTTTACTTTCCAAAAACTTTAAACAAAAATCCTCCAAGTTCATTTACAGGAACAGTAGCAGAGTGGTTATGTTACTGGTCTAGTAATCCAGAGGCCTGAACTAATGATCTGCGCGACGCGAGTTCAAATCCCACTGCAGCAGCTGGGGAATTTAAATTCAGTTCATTAAATAAATCTGGAATAAAAAGCTAGTATCAGTAATGGTGACCATGAAACTACCGGATTGTTGTAAAAACCCATCTGGTTCACTAATGCCCTTTAGGGAAGGAAATCTGCCGTCCTTACCTGGTCTGGCCGATATGTGACTCCTGCGTCCAAGAAAGTTCTGGAGGCTCTATCTACCATCTCTATGGCAACAATCGGAAGACATGTCCTTTAGGGAAGGAAATCTATATGTGACTCCAGACCCACAGCAATGTGGTTGACTCTTAACTGCCCTCTGAAATGGCTGAGCAAGCCACTCAGTTGTACCAAACCATGACAACATGGACTGCAGCCCTTCTTCTGGGCAAGTAGGAGTTGAGTAATAAATGATGGCCTTGTCAGCGATGCCCACATCCCACGAATATTTTTTTTAAATGAACTTACATTTAAATTACATAAATACTATTTTTTACACACGTTATGAGATAGACATTTTGAAAGCTTATTAAAAAAAACAGGTCCTTCGGCACTTAAAGGGGTCTTACATGTTGCTTGATATTCTCCAGTGCAAAAATACTCCCAACATACAGGGAAATAGTTTTTTTAAAAAAGGCTTGCAGAAAAGCAGCAAATTTCAGAATGACGTCTTTCTTTCTGGTAATTAGCTGCTGGGACTTAAATTCATGGATTGAAGTAAAACCTTGAACTATAACATATAGGAAAAGCAAATCTGTTAAAACAAGCTGAAACCATTAGCAACACCACTGTTAACTTTCACATTTCAATATTTATCCCTCAACCAACATAATAAAAACAGATGATCCGGTCATTATCACATTGCTGTTAGTGGGAGCTTGCTGTGCACAAATTGGCTGCTGCGTTTCCTACATTACAACAGTGACTGCACTTCAAAAAGTACTTCATTGGCTGTAAAGCGCTTTGAGACGTCCGGTGGTCGTGAAAGGCGCTATATAAATGCAAGAAATACAAACAGAAAATGCTGGAAATACTCAGCAGGCCAGGCAGCATCTGTGGAGAGAGAAACAGAGTTAACGTTTCAGGTCGATGACCCTTCGTCAGAACTGGGAAAAGTTAGAGATGGAACAGGTTTTTAAGCAAGTTTAGGGGCAGGGAGAGGGGGAGGGGAGGGGAGGAAAGGACAAAAGGGAAGGTCTGTGATAGGGTGGAAGGCAGGAGAGATTAAAAGACAAAAGGGATGATGGTGCGAGGCAAAAGGAGATGGTAATGGGACAAGTTAAGAAACAAAAGATGACTCTAGATGAAGTGTAAATGATGATGGCAGAATGATCGACAGCTGCCATGTGAGAGAGAGAAAAAAAAAGAAATAAAAAGGATGGGGGCAGAGGTTATGGTCTGAAATTGTTGAGCTCGATGTTGAGTCCAGAAGGCTGTAACGTGACTAATCGAAAGACGAGGTGCTGTTCCTCGAGCTTACGTTGAGCTTCATTGGAACAGTGTAAGAGGCCGAGGATGGAGAGATCAGAATGGGAGTGAAGCGGAGAATTAAAGTGACAGGTGACCGGAAGCTCGGGGTCACCCTTACGGACTGAACGGAGGTGTTCTGCAATGCGGTCACCCAATCTGCGTTTGATCTCCCCAATGTAGAGGAGACCGCATCGTGAGCAGCGAATACAGTATACTGAATTGCAAGAAGTACAAGTAAATCGCTGTTTCACCTGGAAGGAGTGTTTGGGGCCCTGGACAGTGGGAAGGGAGGAGGTAAAAGGGCAGGTGTTGCATCTCCTGCGCTTGCACGTGAAGGTGCCGTGGGGAGGGGAAGGGGTGTTGGGGGCGATAGAGGAGTGGACCAGGGTGTCGCGGTCGAAGCGGTCCCTTCGGAATGCTGAAAGGGGAGGTGAGGGGAAGATGTGTTTGGTGGTGGGATCACGCTGGAGGTGGCAGAAATGGCGAAGGATGATCCGTTGAATGTGGAGGCTGGTGGTGTGAAAGGTGAGGACAAGGGGAACCGTATCATGGTTCCGGGAGGGCGGGGAAAGAGTGTGAGCAGAAGTGCTGGAAATAGAACGGACACGGTCAAGGGCCGTGTCAACCACAGTAGAGGGGAATCATCAGTTGAGGAAAAAGAATGACATGTCGGAAGCACTAGTATGGACGGTGGCATCGTCAGAGCAGATGCGGCGGAGACAGAGAAACTGGGAGAATGGAATAGAGTCCTTACAGGAAGCGGGGTGGGAGGAAGTGTAGTCCGGGTAGCTGTGGGAGTCAGTGGGCTTATATAAATGCAAGTATTTCTTTCTTTCTTTGAACCACAATTCCGTTGGGGAAAACAGAATTTTAGTTCATTTATCTCATTTAGAAATAAGACGGTATTTTTCCCCTGACCCTGTCTGATGTTTTCACAAGGATATATCGACAAATATTTCAGATTAAACCTCAATTTTTGTTAAATAATCTATCCCCATTGTGTAGATGAGAGACGTTCGATGGCCCTTACATTATTAACTCTTTGGTAGTTAGCACTGTCTAATCAAAAGATGTAGAATCATAGAAAGTTACAGCACGGAAGGAGGCCATGTCGGTCCATCGTGTCCGCGCCGACCAACAAAGAGCTATCCAGCCTAATCCCACTTCCCAGCTCTTGGTCCGTAGCTCTGCAGGTTACAGCATCCCAAGGGCACATCCAAGTACTTTTTAAATGTGGTTAGGGTTCCTGCCTCTACCACCCTTTCAGGCAGTGAGTTCCAGACCCCCACAACCCTCTGGGTGAAGAAATTTCCCCTCAAATCCCCTCTAAACTTTCCACCAATTACTTTAAATCTGTGCCCCCTGGTTTTTGACCCCTCCGCCAAGGGAAATAGGTCCTTTCTATCCACTTTATCTAGGCCCCTCATAATTTTATACACCTCAATAAGGTCTCCCCTCAGCCTCCTCTGTTCCAAGGAAAACAAACCCAGCCTATCCAGTCTTTCCTCATAGCTAAGATTCTCTTTCGATTGTTGCCATAGAGATGGCAGAAGAGCCTCCAGAACTTTCTTGGACTTCGGATCTTTCTGACCACAGTCAGTCACAAGATCCCAAAGGGGTGATGTTCATCACTAAACTTATTCCAGTACATCCAGGCTAACTGTTTGTCATTCCTTTAACACTAGACCAACATGAATGTGACAAAGCCACAATACCTTAAATCTGACCATGTGAGCTCAGCCAAGGTGATAGGGTAGCCTGTAGGTTTGAATAACCTTTACATGTATATTATAGTTGCGTTAGAAACCATGCTATTAAAATGTTGCTGTAACTGCAAGGCATGATGGGAAACTTGACCAAAACCAGACCAAAGCGTATTGTCAGCATTTAACAGTAGCAGTAGTTGTAATAAAGTTTCTTCACGAAACCTTGAATCAGGAACAATGAACAAAGATAATGGTTCTGCCACATTAGACCGCTTGTGACCCCACCTCATTGTCTTTGTTGTATTTTGCTATCGTCTTTGATGTAATGTTTTCCTGACTGACCTGGTTGGACACCATCCACACCTTTGATTGCCGTGATTGTCTCTCTGCCGAGGTGTGATAAAGGGCAGTCAGAAAGATTAACTGTAGTCGTCTGGCATTGTTCTCTGCACAGGCATTGTTCTCTGTCTATATATGCTGTGCCCATTTGTATTCCTTCACTTCACCTGACGAAGGAGCAGCGCTCCGAAAGCTTGTGATTTCAAATAAATCTGTTGGACTATAACCTGGTGTTGTGCAACTTCTCACTTTTGTCCACCCCAGTCCAACACCGGCATCTCCGCATCAAAGATAATGGTAACTGGAGGCTGGATAAGATAAACAAAACTGCAGAAAGGCAGAAGTAAGGACCTTGGGTCCGGGACAGTTGAGATAGTGGGAAGCATCTGCCAAAGCCTACGCAACTGGTAATTAACGGTTGATTATGTATAAATAAACTGCCACGACCATTGTAAATTTGAGAGACTTCAGTACGCTGAAGGCTCCCCCCTGCATGCTTGTGATAAAGTTTCTCTCATATCGCAGCCTACCCGTGACTCCGAGTGGTTTCTTTCCACAACAGCTTGGCGTAGTCGGCAGAATCCACTGCTAATACCGAAACAAGGGCACCGTTGCGGGACCAACAGGCAAAGTGGGGTGAGTACGTTAATTTATACCACCCAGTAGTTAGGTCTGTGGGCACGGAGCGGTCCCTCGGACTATCAGGGATCTCGAACAATACGGAGTCAGAACGGCTGTCATGTGAGAGAGAGAGAGAGAGAGAGAGAGAGAGGGCAACGTTGCAAAGTGGTTGTGGTCGCCGACAGCCAGGTGAGGACCAGGGGAGAGAGCTTAACGGGTGTCTCTCTGGGGGTAGGAGACCCCCCCGCGATTTCTAAAGAGTTAAGTAGGTAAGATGGCCGAGGGAAAGCCGGGTCCTCGGGGATCCATAAATAAACATGACAAGGTAATAAAAAGAATGGGAAAGGAAGGCTGGGAATCCTGAATGGGTCGACAGAAAGAATGGTGGAGTAAGGAGAACAAGAATAAGGAGGAGAAAACTGTAGTGGTTCTTTGTCAGGTCCACCTGAAAAATGTGTAAGATTGGAGCCACACGGGAGAAGGAAAAAGAGGAGTTAGTGGAACAGTTAAATAAGGTGGGCGCCAAGTGTGCCGCTGTATTGAAGGCAAGGCCAGTGCAAAGTGGAAGGAATGACAGTGAGGAGGTTGATTGGGATGATTTAGAGAGAGAGGCAGCAGAATGGGAGCGAGATGATGATGTTATCCTCACGCAGGATGATAAAATGTTAGAACAACAAAATCAGATCGAGCTTCGGCAGTGTCAAATTGCCTCATCTGCTGCGATCATGCAGCAGCAGAGTGTGAACATGGTTCAGGCAGGCTCCACGCTGCAGAATCTTGAGGAAGCCAGGTGTCAGATAGCCACCCTAACAAACGATCTAATTTGCAGCCTAACCAATCTGAAAACTCAGCAAAGGAAGAAAAAAAAAACCAGGGATTTGGAAAGAGAAACCGAAAGTTTTACCGACATAGAAGTTATTAACATCTCTGCTGAGACAAATAAAACACAAGATTGCTGAGTGAAAGGAACCTAAAGAAATGCTGGAATTTTAGTTTGGGTGAAAGTGTGTGTTAAAGTGTGAAAGTTTTCCTGACTATGGCTGTTTAAGAAGTTACAGTATTCCTTTTGTCTGAAAGTCTGTCCTTAAAAAAAAAAGAAAAATGTCTGTTGTGTGTTTTAGCTCCACCCACTTCTCGGTGTTAAAAAAAGCGTTTAACCCTTTTGTCTTGTCCTGGATTTTGGAAGTTTTAAGAATGTGCGAATAAGATTGTGCACCCAGAATTGAAACAAAACTTCAAACTACAATTTTACTTAAGCTGGTGTGAAAAAAAACTGAGAAAAACAAAAAGTTTGTTTAACAAAAGATTAAGGGGGAAAAATTCAGTTGGTTGCGCCTCCCGTTAGCGCCTTAAGAGGGCGCTAATGGGGTGCAAAGCAACTAGCGCCCGGGCGCAGCGATGTTTGCGCCGCTCGCGAAATTAACTAGACATTTTGCGGCGGCGCTAAACACTACCGCCACGATCTCCTGCGCCGGCAGATCGTGACGTCAGTCGAGTGTGCAACGCCCCGGTGGCGCCCCCTGCCTTACCGCCTGCCGCTAGCAACGACAGGTTGAGGGGAGCGTTTTGCAGTCAGGAAGGGACTGGGGGAGCGCTATTTAAAGGCGACCGCTTCCTGCCTTTTATTGTTGGCGACATTTTTGAACCACGCATTCTGAGAGAGAGAAAGAGAGACTTCTGGAGAGATTCAATGCTGTGTGAAGGAGTTTTGGGTACTGAGCAGCACTTTGCAGGTTCATTTTGATTTGCCCTTCCTTGTATCGATTTAGAAGAGACTGTGGGGGTTGCACTCTGAGCTCTTTCCCTGGTCCTCTCCTTTGTTCTTTCCAGCAGATTTGATGTACAGGTCTCTCCAGGCCGAGATTCAAGGCTGCAATGAGCAGGATGTAGATGCAAGATCGACCCTCCCCTTTAAGAACTGGCCGGCGCCATTGTGTGTGTGTTCCATTGCTGACTGACATCACATGAGCTTCGCCAGCGCTCTGAGGTAGCGCCTCGCTCCTCGGCCTTTGCGCCTTAAGACAGGTGTGAAGCGCCTGATTTAGCGCTCCAATCACTTCCAGGGGTGATAAATGTCAAGTTTCCAGTCGGAGGCGATAATTAGCGCCAGGCGCTAATCTTTGCGCCCGGCCGATAATTGCGCCCCAAATGGGGCGATACCGAATTTCTCCCCCTAAGTTTCAGTCTAAGATTTAACCTTGGAGTTGCGGTTGCTATGGTGAAATCTTCCAAAGCAATTTGTTTAAATGTGAAAAACTAATTTTCCTCCAGTTGTATTCAATGTTTTTACAGTCATTTGGAAAGGCATCTGAAGAAAGGACAATAAGAAATATGACGTAATGTACTGTTTTCTGCAAGCATGTGCTATTGTTTTGTTTCATCTCTTCTGTTTGTGTTTAGTTAAAGTGTGAAAGTCTTTTTCGTTCGGGAAAGTTTTTTAAATAAATTTACGTGAAGTGACGCAATTGCGTGCGCCTGACAATGTTTCGCTCTGCCTTCTTAAAAAAACCTACAAAGGAGTTAACCCTTTCCACTGACAGCTGTTTAAGTTCACCGAGCAACAACTTTAGTATTGCTGAATGAAATTTAAAGATATTGGACATTATTAAATTTAAGTTTCTTAATTTTAAGTTAATATTTCCCCACAGTGACGGAAGGAAAATTATGATTTGATAAATTAACTCCTTGGGCTCTTAAACAGAGCCGCAATGGATTTTCTGCTTTCTTTTGTTATATGAAAGTTACCTTGTAAACTAATTGTAGCACTTCTGTCTCTAATGTTAAAACACCGTGTAAACCACCCAGCCTGGGAATCACTTGTTTCTGAAATTGGAATTGGTAAGATAAATTGATTGAAATGAAATTGAACATTGACAAAACCTGTCAGTTCAACAATACTGCTGTTTGGATTTGGGGATAATTTTGAAATGACAAAATGGACTCAGGCACTATATATTGGGTTACTTTTGGGAAAATAAAAGATCCTCTAAAATAATGATAAATAAAAAATGTTAATAACCTGGACCAAGTGAGGATGTTTGATCTATGTTTTCTACCTTTAATAGTGTACTGGACAGTAAAGTTCCTCCAGGGCTCATGAATGAGATATGAATGGTAATTAATGGGATGTGTAAAATGGAGAGAGGAAGCGATTGAGGGTGTAAGATAGAAACAGGAAAATTACACTACCAAATGAGAATTTTCCTAGCTTTCTAGTGAAAGTCAGAAAAGTGTAGTTACGAATAGTAAATTGATAGCTTTCTCTTGGAGACATTTGTGTCCCTGCATTGACACATACTCCACCGAGAAACTATCTAATTAATGAAACAATCAGAATAGAGTTAAACACACTGGTACCTGTTAGAGGGATTGAAATTGAAGTTTAAGTGAAGAGTTACATGGAATTTGGATTGGACGGCTGAGGGCGTCTTTGGGCTTGTGTGTTCCCAATTTCCAGAGGTAAGGGCTAGACACAAACAGGATTGTGGCAGGGTCGATATGACACCCGTCATGATCAAGGGGGAAACCCACAAACCACATACACAATATCCTACTTAATACTGGATGGTTAAGAGCAGTATCAGATAGCCGAAGAGCAGCATGGGAAGCGGTAAAGGATAAGTCCGTACAGATCGTTAAAGACGGTGGATTCAACCCTGCAGGCGGCATATTAATGGAAGGAGAAGAACATCAGTGTGAACTAGCGGTAGAGGCTTACCCAACACGAAATTGCACCGCCGATACGGCCGCAAGAATCGTGGCAGAGGAGGTGATACCCCGGTGCGGGGTCCCCCTACAAATAGATTCAGACCAGGGGACCCACTTTACGGGTAGGGTCATGAAGAGGGCATGTCAGTTATTGGGGGTAAAGCAGAGGTTCCACATACCTGACCACCCTCAGAGTTCCGGAATGGTGGAACGTATGAATAGAACCCTGAAAACGGCTTTATCAAAAGCGATTGCGAGCACGGGTAAGAACTGGGTGGATGTCCTCCTGACCATATTAATGAGGTTGCCCCAACCGGACAATAGGACTGACTCGGTATGAATTAATGAGTGGAAGGGCTATGAGATTACCAGAAGGGGTGATAGAAGGCTGTAGTGAAACAGGGCCGCCGAGGGATAGAATTACACGGTATGTAGCGGAGCTATGGAAACAGCTTCAAGGGATGAAAGTGGAAGTAAAGCAGCAGCAAGAAGCGGCAGATCGACACGGGCGCGGGCCTGAACCCGAGTCATCGGGGCTCCCAAAGGTGGGAGACAGGGTAATGGTCAACGGGGTGCTGTCCAAACCGGGACTGGCGCCTCGGTGGTCTGGGCCTTACACGGTCCTAATGATCAGTGATACATGTGTGTATTTGGACATGTAAAAGGGGGGTAGGTGGAAACATTGGTCCCAGGTTAAGCCGTATGACTCACATTCTGTTTCTACCAACAGGAAAGCTAGCAGCAGATCTCTTAATTACTTTGTTTCAGATAAACCTATCTCACAATGGTGGCCTGGTGGACGGCTGTGATGGCGATCACCCTCCTGACGATTACAGTAGCGTGGGAGGCGCCCACCGTGCACATCGATAAAAGTACTTGTTTACATCCAGGACAATACATGCAACTGACACAGGGAGGAAAAGGGGAATGGGTAAAGAAACCCAATATATGGATCACGGACAGGGTCACCGCACGTACCCATATGACCAAGGTATGGAAAATAAATCCCAAAAGTAATATGGGACAAGGATACTGGGACCCTATCTGTGGCAGCAACCATGAACAGTCCGCCCCCGGACAACCAGTCCAATTGGAACGGCCTCCCTGCCCATCACAACGGGAAAGATCAGGGTAAGGCGCCCCGGGCGCTTGGTCATATGAACTTGAGGTCCATCCCGGCACCACGCAAGCAGATTCCTTCAACTCGGTCTGGATCCCTGTTATCGGACCCAGAAGTGACAATTATACACAACTACAAACTAGCGTGGATACTGATGGAGATATAACGGTCACTGGCATATATGATGACGCCACAGGACTGGGACATTGGTTATACTCCTGCTCGCCGCACAAGGGGCAGCGTGGAAAAATGACGGGTGTGGTCATCAGTACCGTCAACATTACCGTGGACTAAATTACACCCATTCATTTGGGAACCAGGACTTGAGGGACAATATTGCCAAGAATTGTGTAGCGATGTTCTTAAGCGGTTGGGATGTATTGATAGAAGATGCTTTGATTTAACAACATGTGGATATCAAAAGCCGTCGCGATGTCCCACCACCTCCAATGGATGGCATGATCAGGGCCGGGGGCCTGAAGGCACTGTTACACGATGTAACTATAGTCACTTTAGAAGTAACCTATAACCTGAGCAGTATAGTGCCGGCGTTGGAGGCCAATTGTGGTGATCACCCAGCATCAATTACTTGGGCGAAGCATAAATTGCGGCGATTACTTAGTGATTATAAGGACCGCATAGCCCCCAAAGTAGGGGCCTCCAAGGGGCGGGGGAGACGAAGTATATATGGGGAAGTGGGGGGCTTGTTTGGAAGTGCCAACTCGGCCCTAAATTCATGGCAAATCACGAGTCTGGATAGCTATGCCTCCTGGGTGGCGCAGGAAAGCGCCAAGGGCCTGCGGTTCACAGCTCAGGGAACGGAGTATGCGCTTACGGCAGTAGAAGTGCAGGGAACCGGGTTACAGAGAGGTATAGAGGACCTAGGGAAAGCCGTAATAAAAGGCGAATGATTTACAGTCCAAGGGGCGAGCATGTGACATGCTGGTTCGGGACTTGATTGATAGTGTAGAATCAGACATTGAAGACATCAGGTTTGGGACGGTGCCCCGGCATGCGCAGAAGGAAGTCAGCAGTCTCAATCTTATTAACTGGGAGGAAGATAGACAGAAGCTCTTGGTAACCCGACCAGCAGGTGGGAGGCCAGCGGATGCATTTAGATTTCTAATGATGGTGCCACAGGGGCACAAGAATGGGACATATCAGGGGGGATGTAAAGTAGAGTCTCTGGGAGTGGTCAGAGGCGAATCGGCGTATCGAGTGGGTACCCGCGGATACGTAGCACCTGGCAAGAATGGCACCCTCCTTATGACCACGGATGAGTGCTGTACTGAGTCAAAGCACTACATAGTGTGTACCTGTTGACATGAATCTTGTCATTCATGTGGAAATGACTTATGAAATAATACTGGGCGGCCTGCTGGTGGCGCTGTCCAGGGAGAGTATAAATACTCGGGCATGGGCCCAGCTTGCTCAGGACATTCTTTAACAGGAACTAGTGAAGGACACAACTAGATCTCCATGTTGAAAAACAGTTGATTAAAGCTTTGTTTAACGCTTAGACCAAGTGCCTAGTAGTTTTCTTACATCACCTGTAACACCCTGAAAGCGATAGATGAGGGCTCAGCAGTGGTGGTGATGGTAGAGCCTCTGGAAGGAGCCTTTAGGGCGATTCAGGCATCTCCGACTCAGTGGTGTTTTCTGACCGACGAGAAGAACTACCTCTACGGAGGATTGGTATGTGCAAATAATCATACGTTTTGGCTTCAAGTTTCAGACTCTCTCACCTTGGGAGATTTCCATCTACCAGGCAGAACCCTCGCCGGCCTAGTCTTCAGCTCATGGTGGGATGACAAGTTGAGTGTGGATAATACACCAGGGAATGCCACAATGGAATACATTGCGCGGAGTAAACAGGCCCTCACGGGGAAGAGTGGAGGTGGACTTGACCCAAAGAACGGCTAGAAGGCTGGGAGCTAAAAGGCAGGGACCTTCAGCCATAGGCCCAGGAGGAGAGGGCGTAAGACAGCCTAACTGGTGGGACATAGGTAGAATGGCAGCTGCCATTGCCTCCATGCTCGTCCTTATCATCAGTATATGCATCTGTTGCCATCAAAAATGGATGATATCCCAAATGGTGCAAATGGTGATGATGTCAAATAGGAGATAAGCCCCAGTGTCAGTAGCCAAGGTGCCGCTCTCAGAGACTGGGGAAAAGTGGGACGCGTATACTATATAAATCTGGCCGACTGGGTCCCAAGCACAGCCAATGTCACTAGGGCATCGGTGAGGCTGTAAGAGGACCATGTAATTTATGGATTTGACACTTGCAGGAGTCCAGTTGGATCCCTGGACAATCCAGCAGGTAGAGAATTCGGGGATTTAGGTATGTCTTACCTGGATCAGACGAGGTCTGACCAGGGGCCGACAGGAGGGACTGATAGGGTAACCTGTAGGTTTGGATAACCTTTACATGTATATTATAGTTGCGTTAGAAACCATGCTATTAAAATGTTACTATAACTGCAAGGCATGATGGGAAGCTTGACCAAAACCAGACCAAAGTGCAGTGTCAGCATTTAACAGTAGCAGTAGTTGTAATAAAGTTTCTCCACGAAACCTTGAATCAGGAACAATGAACAAAGATAATGGTAGCTGGAGGCTGGGTAAGATAAACAAAACTGCAGAAAGGCAGAAGGAAGGACCTTGGGTCCGGGACAGCTGAGATAGCGGGAAGCATCTGCCGAAGCCTACGCAACCGGTAATTAACGGTTGATTATGTATAAATAAACTGCCACGACCATTGTAAATTTGAGAGACTTCGGTACGCTGAAGGCTCTCCCCTGCATGCTTGTGATAAAGTTTCTCTCATATCGCAGCCTACCCGTGACTCCGAGTGGTTTCGTTCCACAACACAAGGCTTACTTCCAAAAGAGATAACATCGATCAAGCTGGAAAGGGGGCAGAGCCAGCAAAGAGCACTCATAAGAACGTAAGAAATAGGAGCAGGAGTCGGCCATTTGGCCCCTCGAGCCTGCTCCGCCATTCAATAATATCATGGCTGATCTTCGACCTCATCTCCACTTTCCTGAACTATGTAGCTGGTTTGCTTGGCGGTTCGAATCACCTCTCCTACTTAGTTCTCGACGACAGGAATTACGGTGAACAGGATTGGGACACAGACAAGCTTTTCAGACTCAACCGTACGGTGTTTAATAAGGTTAACACACACACCCGCCTCCAGTCCGTAAAATGCCTGGTGGCGTAAAACAAACAGTACAACAATACAACTTGGCCCGTCGAACAGGCCCCTGTCTCGTATTAAGACGCCTAAAATCACACTGTGTTGCAATACAGAGAATAACGTGGGGCCTGTCCCACAAACCCTGGAACATACACTATATAATACACACAGAACCTCCCCACTAAGCCGCTCTGGATTGGTTGGGACACACAACACCCCCTCACACAGTACCGGTGGTCTTAAGGATGCGTGGGCTTGGACAATGCTCACCCCGATCGTCCGTTTTCTTGCTCGCTGCTCCCCTGTGTAGAACGTGTCCCCTGGTTCCGGATCGCCGATGCAGTATCCAAGTCCCAGTTTCGAGGTTCGTTCCGACCGTCGAAGAGCAAGGCGAGGCTCTTGTCGCTCATGGTGGTTTCTTCTCTCCGTCTCGGACGGAGTGCTTGGATCTTGGTAGCAAGTGAGAGAGAGAGAGAATGGCCAAAGCTGCCTTCTCTCTATACCCTAAAAGTTCATTAAGGTCTGTGTATTGCAGTGATGTCTTTTAAATCACCCTTCTTTGTCTGGTTCCCGCCTTTCGAGTCTGGGCCTTCCCCCAACTCTTGTATTCCAATCCACACCCAGTAATCCAAACCACAGGACATGCTGGGGGCTGGAAGACAATTCCTTATCTTGTCTCCCCCTCCCTGTGGTACATATTTGAGGTGATTTAGTCTTACTGCTGATGTGTTTTGCCCAAAGTTAAAGTGTTTTTCATCAAGGCCAGGAAGTCCATTGTTCCAGCGAAACTGGCATCGTTGTCTTATCCAATTGAAGATCCATCGAAACCCACTAAAACACCAAGTCTCATTGTCCAAAGTTAAATCGTCTATTCACCGTTAGATCACCTATCGAGACGCTCATTGTCCAAAGTAAATGTCTTTTCCATAGTTAAATTGAAACTCACAGGTATGTCGGTGCTTCTAGGTCCAACTGCACCATGGTCAATCAGCAGTAACAATCATACAAAATGTCCGATAGAAAAAAAATCCTTGGGGCCTGCGCTGATGCTTACAACTATCCCCATATCCCTCGATTCCCTTAATATTGAAAAATCTATCGATCTCTGTCTTGAATATACTCAACGACTGAGCCTCCACAGCCCTCTGGGGTAGAGAATTCCAAAGATTCACCGCCCTCTGAGTGAAGAAATTTCTCCTCATCTCAGACCTAAATGGCTGACCCCTTATTCTCAGACTGTGACCCCCAGCCGGGGGGAAACATCCTCCCTGCATCTACCCTGTCAAGCCCTGTAAGAATTTTGTAAGTTTGACAAAGTACCACATAATAAACTTGTTAGCAAAATTAAAGCCCATGGAATTAAAGGGACAGTGGCAGTGTGGATACGAACTTGGCTAAGAGACAGAAAGTTGTGGTGAACGGTTGCTTTTCAGGCTGGAGGGAAGTATATAGTGGTGTCCCCCAGGGGTGGGTATTAGGATCACTGCTCTTTTTGATATACATTAATGACCTGGATTTGGGTATACAGGGAATAATGTCAAAGTTTGCAGATGATACGAAACTCTGAAATACAGTAAAGAGTGAGGCGGCTAGTAACAGACTTCAGGAGGACGTTGAGAGACTGGTGAAATGGGCAGACACATGGCAGATGGAATTTAACGCAGGGAAGTGTGAAGTGATACATTTTGGTAGGAAGAATGAGGAGAGGCGATATAAACTAAATGGTACAATTTTAAAAGGGGTGCAGGAACAGAGAGACCTGGGGGTGTGTGTGTGCGCAAATCTTTGAAGGTGGCGGGGTAAGTTGGGACGGCAGTTAAAAAGACATACGGGATCCTTGGCTTTATTAATAAAGGCATAGAGTAGAAAAGCAAGGAATTCATGCTAAACCTTTATAAACCACTAGTTAGACCTCAGCGGGTGTATTGTGTTCAATTCTGGGCACCACACTTTAGCCAGAGGCTGGGTATTCTGTGGCGAGTGTCTCACCTCCTGACTCCCCAAAGCCTTTCCACCATCTACAAGGCACAAGTCAGGAGTGTGATGGAATACTCTCCACTTGCCTGGATGAGTGCAGCTCCAACAACACTCAAGAAGCTCGACACCACCCAGGACAAAGCAGCCTCGCTTGATTGGCACCCCATCCACCACCTTAAACATTCACTCCCTCCACCACCGGCGTACCGTGGCTGCAGTGTGCACCATCTACAAGATGCACTGCAGCAACTCGCCAAGGCTTCTTCGGCAGCACCTCCCAAACCCGCGACCTCTTCCACCTAGAAGGACAAGGGCAGCAGACGCATGGGAACACCACCACCTCCAAGTTCCCCTCCAAGTCACACATCATCCTGACTTAGAAGTATATCGCCGTGTCAAAATCCTGGAATTCCCTACCTAACAGGGAGTACCTTCACCACACGGACTGCAGCGGTTCAAGAAGGCGGCTCACCACCACCTTCTCAAGGGCAATTAGGGATGGGCAATAAATGCTGGCCTTGCCAGCGACGCCCACATGTAAGAATAAAAATATATGTTTTGTATGTGTGATGGACTCGAGACTATTAATATAAGTTGTATGTAATAAAGATAAATTTGATCTGTATGGATCTCCCCTGGGTAAGGCAACGGCGCAAAACTTAACAAAGGAAACCTGCATAACAGGATAACCCCCACAGAGACACCATCGAAACTCAAGAGCCACTAAAAGGTGTCAACAAACAATTAACTTAAGCAAGAACTGGCACCAGCCACTGCAGACAGACACATGTTCAAAGGAAGGCCAATCAAGAACTGCCATGAATCTAAGACCCAGTCCTGGGGTCTTAGCAATTTAGAGTAGAGACAATGGGCTGGATTTTGATACTAGGGCGGGTTGGGGTCGTGTCATCCGCATTTCGTGTTATCCACCCGACTGCAATTGGATGTGGGAGATTGATGCGATTTTCACCTAATTGGGCAATTGAGTTCCAGCATGTGGGAACCCATGACCCAATTAGTGGTTTCAGTCTGAAAGTCGCCTCTGATGATGTCATCATTGCTGCTGCATTGAAGGTCTGCAAAGACTGCCTGGCCTTTGCTGCGAGAGGACCTGGATGCAAAATGAGCAGCAGCAGCCCTAAGTCTGCTCCCAGATATTTTTGCACCACCACTCCCAGATATGTCTCCCATCCACCACTCCCAGATCGATCAGCCGATCAGCCGGCCAGCCAAATGTGCTCCCGCCAGGTTTCACATTCGTGGTTCAGAACAGGCGTGCTTCACGTAGAAAAAGGGTTAAAATCACAAAGGCCTTTCAAAATGGCATTATAGAGCCAATTTAGTGCTTGTTAAGTGCCTTAACAGCCTATTCAGCCTCCTGGAGGCGGGACCAGCAGACACGATTTAATGAAAATTGCGTGGAGGCGGGATGGAGGCGGGCTTGTGCCCGCCCGCCAGTTTTCGCAATTTTAACCCCCCACACGCCTCCAAACCCGCCTCCACGGGTCAATGAAAATCCAGCCCAATGGACTTAAAAAGATATAAAAGAAGGAACCCAAAGGCTCTCTCTCTCTCTCTGTCTGGACGACCACGCGGAAAAGCAAGAAGCCCTCCCTCTACAGACCAGACCAAGAAGCAAGGAAAAAGGCCGAGTGCATTGCTTGACTCAGGGAAGTACCCCGTCTGTGTAAATCTAACCCATTACCTTACGTGTTGTAACTGAGTAGAGTCCATAAATACCAGTAGGCTCATGTTTTGATGTGTATGAGTTTCATAAACTTGTTCCAAATTGTTTCAAAAGAATTGGTCTTGCTGTCAACTTAATGATGTGAAGTCAGCTGACGAAGGAGCAGCCGCTCCGAAAGCTTGTGCTTTCAAATAAAACTGTTGGACTATAACCTGGTGTTGTGCGACTTCTCACATTTGTCAATTTAATGCCAGTCGAAATAAAAAGCATCCCATAAAAACGAATTTTAAAAAAAAGGAAGGATGTCAAGGCGTTGGAGGGGGTGCAGCTGATTCTGAGAATCCCGAGAGGAAAATATCACACCTGTTGTAAGTGTGTGCTATCCGATAGGCAGAACCACCTTCCTTCACATCACTGGAGCGGAGATTGAGTCATCTGATTCCAAACAGTATAATTACCCATAGCAGCAGAATCCAAACATTCTCGCGTTACAGAAGTTGTCCATAACCATTACTTGTAGCTGCCTTTGTTCACCTCGACTGGAAACAGCACAGACTAAGATGTCCAACAATGAACTCAAGGGTAAGAAAGTGCTTCAAATCTGACTCGGATAACACAGCCTTTGTTTTATTGCATCGGGTTGGTTAGTCTGCTGTTAATCTTGTAAGTTAAATGAATTCTCCTTGTGTCTAACTTCAGTAACTGCAAGTTCCTCCAGCTCAAATATTACCTGTGCAGGTAATTTCATTTTCTGTTGAACCTCTCATTAATCTAAACTGCAAACTATCTTACTTTTGATGCTTCCAAATTACATTTTCATCATTCATCTCCACTTCAGGTAGAGTAATGAAGGCGGAAATCGTGGAATCATTCAAGATGCTGTAAATGTGGGGGGGGGGGACTTTAATGTTAGTCTAGATGGATGAATTAAGATGGACTGAATGGCCTTCTTCACCTGTAATTACCGTGCGATTTTGTGTTTAATTCGGTTTTCTGCATACAAGCCACCCAGTCTAATCCCACCCTCCTGCTCACTCCCCGTACCCTTTAATATCCCACCCAGTCTAATCCCACTCTCCCCTCACTCCCCGCACCCTTTAATATCCCACCCAGTCTAATCCCACACTCCTGCTCACTCCCCGTACCCTTTAATATCCCACCCAGTCTAATCCCACCCTCCTGCTCACTCCCCGTACCCTTTAATATCCCACCCAGTCTAATCCCACACTCCTGCTCACTCCTCGTACCCTTTAATATCCCACCCAGTCTAATCCCACACTCCTGCTCACTCCCCGTACCCTTTAATATCCCACCCAGTCTAATCCCACTCTCCCCTCACCCTTTAATATCCTACCCAGTCTAATCCCACTCTCCTGCTCACTCCCCGTACCCTTTAATATCCCACCCAGTCTAATCCCACTCTCCCCTCACCCTTTAATATCCTACCCAGTCTAATCCCACACTCCTGCTCACTCCTCGTACCCTTTAATATCCCACCCAGTCTAATCCCACACTCCTGCTCACTCCCCGTACCCTTTAATATCCCACCCAGTCTAATCCCACTCTCCCCTCACCCTTTAATATCCTACCCAGTCTAATCCCACTCTCCTGCTCACTCCCCGTACCCTTTAATATCCCACCCAGTCTAATCCCACTCTCCCCTCACCCTTTAATATCCCACCCAGTCTAATCCCACTCCCCTCACTCCCCGTACCCTTTAATATTCCCACCCAGTCTAATCCCACTCTCCTGCTCACTCCCCGTATCCTTTAATATTCCCACCCAGTCTAATCCCACTCTCCTGCTCACTCCCCGTATCCTTTAATATCCCACCCAGTCTAATCCCACTCCCCTCACTCCCCGTACCCTTTAATATTCCCACCCAGTCTAATCCCACTCTCCTGCTCACTCCCCGTATCCTTTAATATTCCCACCCAGTCTAATCCCACTCTCCTGCTCACTCCCCGTATCCTTTAATATTCCCACCCAGTCTAATCCCACTCTCCTGCTCACTCCTCATACCCTTTAATATTCCTCATTTTCAAGTAACAAGCTTTTTAAAAGTATTCATGGAATCTGCTTCAACAACAGTTTCCCTTTAGAAACACACAGAGTAACAATGAGATTTCTAATTATGATAATGAAAGTGGAATTACAACAAAATGATGTAGCGAAAATGGGTGTTCGATGAACGAAGTTCTTGGCTAGAAGTCAATTTACGATATTCAGCGCTGAGAAACTGATGGGCTTCCCAGAACTGGACTCATCAGAGGTGCAAACAGAGTGTTCTGGAGGGGTGGGGAAGAGTAAAAATTACTCATCTCCCGGTGGCAACATTTCCCAGCCCATAGCTGGACTAATCATGAGGGAACGTAGAGAGGGACAATTATAAGGATTCCACTGAACCTGCCGGTTAATGTCAAAATAGGTCAATTACAAAGTATTTACAGCACAGATGCAGGCCATTCAGCCCAACAGGTCCATGCTGGTGTTTATGCTTCACACGAGCTTCCTCCCACCCCTCTTCATCTAACTCTATCAGCATAACCCTCTGTTCCTTTCTCCCTCATGTGTTTATCCAGCTTCCTCTTAAATGCATCTGTGCTATTCACCTCAACCACTCCCTGTGGTAGCGAGTTCCACATTCTAACCACTCTCTGAGTAAAAAAGTTTCTCCTGAATTCCCTAATGGATTTATTAGTGACTATCTTATTTTTATGACCCCTAGTTCTGGTCTCGGCCCACAAGCAGAGAGTAGGGGTAAAGTGTAGCTATTCACAGTGGCAGAATGTGGGTCGTGGTGTTCCACAAGGATCAGAGCTGGGACCACTGTTGTTCACAATTTACATGAATGATTTAGACTTTGGAATCAAAGACACAATTTCTAAATTTGCGGATGACACCAAATTGGGGGGTGTATAGTCAATACTGAGGAGGACTGCAACAAATTACAGGAGGACATTAATAAACTTGCAGAATGGGCATATAATTGGCAAATGAAGTTCAACACAGATAAATGTGAGGTATTACATTTTGGTAGGAAGAATAGGGACGTCACTTATCACTTGGAGGGTGCGAGTCTAGGTGGGGTAGAGGAGCAAAGGGATCTCGGAAGTACAAATACACAAATCACTAAAAGTTGCGACACAGGTTAGCAAGGCCATAAAAAAAGCAAACCAGGCACTAGGGTTTATTTCTAGAGGGATAGAATTGAAAAGTAGGGAAGTTATGCTAAACCTGTATCGAACCTTGGTTAGACCACACTTGGAGTACTGCGTACAGTTCTGGTCGCCATATTATAAAAAGGATATCGAGGCACTGGAGAGGGTGCAGAGAAGATTTACAAGGATGATACCAGAAATGCGAGGGTATACATATCAGGAAAGGATGAACAGGCTGGGTCTCTTTTCTTTGAAAAAAGAAGGCTGAGGGGTGACCTAATAGATCCCATTAAAATTATGAACATTTTTGATAGAGTGGATACAGAGAGAATGTTTCCACTTGTGGGGAAGAGCATAACTAGAGGCCATAAATATAAGATAGTCACCAAGAAATCCAATAGGGAATTCAGAAGAAACTTCTTTACCCAGAGAGAGTGGTGAGAATGTGGAACTCGCTACCACAGGGAGTGGTTGAAGCGAATAGTATAGATGCATTTAAGGGGAGACTGGACAAGCATATGAGGGAGAAGGGAATAGAGGGTTATGCTGATAGAGTTAGATGAGGAAAGACGGGAGGAGGCTGGAGTGGAGCATAAACGCCGGCATGGGCTGGTTGGGCTGAATGGCCTGTTTCTGTGCCGTATATCCTATGGAATCCTATGTAAGTGGAAACATCCTTTCTACATCAATGAATCACTCTTTTTACTGGATTTACTTTTTCAGGTCAAACGGAGTACGACAATTATGCAAACTGCCTTGGTAAAGCCCTGTGCTACGTCCCTACCCCCATGACAGTAGGGTTATATGCACCCTGGGGATCAGGAATCAACCGCCTTCTGAACAATGTGCAAAGTAAGTTCACTCTGTTTCAACATTTTCATCCAAATCACTGGGGTAGAAGGAATAATTTCTTATCCATCTCCAAGCTTGAACCGGGATACCCACTGTGTTTGTTTTATAGGATAGTCATTTATCCTTGCCCTTAAGCGTGGACTAGGAAATACTGAGACATAAGAACATAGAAAGTAAGAGCAGGAGTAGGCCATACGGCCCCTCGAGTCTGCGCCGCCATTCAATATGATCATGGCTGATCTTCTACCTCATCTCCACTTTCCCGCCCGATCTCCATAACCCTTGATTCCCTTAGAGTTCAAAAATCAATCGATCTCAGCCTTGAATATACTCAAAGACTCAGCATCCACAGCCCTCTGGGGCAGAGAATTCCAAAGATTCACAACCCTCTGAGTGAAGAAATTCCTCCTCATCTCGGTCTTAAATGGCCGACCCCTTATCCTGAGACTATGCCCCCTAGTTCTAGACACTCCAGCCAGGGGGAAACAACCTCTCAGCATCTACCCTGTCAATCCCCCTTCAGGGTCTTGTAAGTTTCAATAAGTTCACTGACGTCTGACAAATATTAATCATTGATACTACCCATCACGTGCCGTGCCCAAGAGACTGGTGCTGAAAGTAAGTCGTGCAACGGACTCATCGGGTCTCAGAAACATTGTTAGCGGAATTACCATGGTTACGGTCGCAACAAAGTGTTGTTAGTCCCGACAGCAACAATAACCTCCGCTCAGATTCGGGCCCGGGTGGTTTTAAACAACAAGCTTTAATAGACATCTGTGAGAAGTCGCACAACACCAGGTTATAGTCCAACAGCTTTATTTGAAATCGCAAGCTTTCGGAGCGCTGCTCCTTCGTCAGGTGAAGACTTCACCTGACGAAGGAGCAGCGCTCCGAAAGCTTGTGATTTCAAATAAAGCTGTTGGACTACAACCTGGTGTTGTGCGACTTCTCACATTTGTCCACCCCAGTCCAACACCGGCATCTCCACATCATGGTTAATAGACATTAACTAATAATGGCATTGGTTTTACACAACTGTCCGACAGTATTAGATTCAATGGTGAGCAAATAATACAGCTTGTTTATCTTTCCACGAAGTCTCGTTCAAGCTGATCAGGCTTGTAATCTTTCATGGATGGACTTCCAGACTACCCCCCGAGAGCGCTCTGACCATTCTTACACTATTCAGCTACCTTGGGCTGTGTCTGCGTACAACACCTATGTAGGTGCACATTTGCTGAGGCCACGTATTTAGGAGTTTACCCTGCTTCTAATCTTTCGGCCTTCATCTCTGTTCTACAAGCTTTGTTTTTGGTCCTTTAAATGTGTATGCCAAGTGGCCTTGCAGTTTTACCATATATGGTGTCTTAGCAACTGCTCCCTCATCTCGGTATGGGCCAATCTTGGCCTGGGCATTTATAATTCTCCGTCTTTTGAGTTTCCAAACTGTCTTTGTTCATACATTGCCCCTTTCCTCCACATTCGCTGTCTGGCTAAAATGCCAAAGCCAAGTGTGACCGATTGAAACCGTTTAAAAATATTCTAACAAGCATGTCTTCTTGACTGCTCACGCTCAGCTAAGCGAGACTAGATAGAATCCCTGTGGGACTCCCGTGTGTGCTTATAGGGTTAATAACATCTTCCTAACATGCTGCTATTACATCAGCGCATCCTGTCTACGTCTAAGGAATACGCGCATACGCTCACGCACCCAGTGATCTCGAACTGTGCAATTCACCTACTGTGCAATACCATCGAGATGAGTAACCATGCCTGTCCGACGTGGCCTTCCCTCTTTTATCTCGACTTGACATATTTTACAACTATCTTGATTTATGCTTTACACTCCCCTTCCAATATCCAGAATATTTGTCATCAAGTCTGTTTGTCCACATTCCTTTCCCATTTCTTCATACAAACTATTGTTAAATCCTCAGCAGGCCAGGCAACATCCGTGGAGAGAGAAAGAGAGTTAACGTTTCAGGTCGAAACCCTTCGTCGGAACTGAGAGAGCAAGAAATAAACAGATAAAAATGCAAGGGGGAGGCTGGGGGGAGGAATAAAAGAACAAAAGGGATGGTCTTTAGTGAGTAGAGACATTGAGAGATGCTCAAGACCCATCGTTTCAGCCTGCTCTTGCCCCACGGAACTTATCTCTTCCAATCTCGATTCTATTTTTTCTCCCCTTGTCCAGTCCCTTCCCACCTACATCCGCGATTCCTCTGACGCCCTCCGCCACTTTAACAGTTTCCAGTTTCCTGGCCCCAACCGCCTCCTTTTCACCATGGACGTACAATCCCTCTACACCTCCATCCCCCACCAGGATGGCCTGAGGGCGCTCCGCTTCTTCCTTGAACAGAGGCCCAACCAGTCCCCATCCACCGCCACCCTCCTCCGCCTGGCTGAACTTGTTCTCACATTGAACAACTTCTCCTTTGACTCCACTCATTTCCTCCAAATCAAAGGTGTTGCTATGGGTACCCGCATGGGTCCTAGCTATGCCTGCCTTTTCGTGGGATATGTGGAACACTCTTTGTTCCAGTCCTACTCGGGTCCCCTCCCTCACCTCTTTTTCCGGTACATTGACGACTGTATCGGTGCTGTTTCCTGCTCTCGCCCTGAACTAGACAATTTCATTCACTTTGCCTCCAATTTCCACCCTTCCCTCACCTTCACATGGTCCATCTCCGACTCTTCCCTCCCCTTCCTCGACTTCTCCGTCTCCATCTCTGGGGATAGGTTATTGACCAACATTCACTACAAGCCCACTGACTCCCACAGCTACCTGGACTACACTTCCGCCCACCCCGCCTCCTGTAAGGACTCTATTCCCTTCTCACAGTTTCTCCGTCTCCGCCGCATCTGCTCCGACGATGCCACCTTCCATACCAGTGCTTCCGACATGTCTTCCTTTTTCCTCAACCGAGGATTCCCCTCTACCGTGGTCGACACGGCCCTCGACCGTGTCCGTTCCATCTCCCACACTTCTGCCCTCACCCCGGCCCCTCCCTCCCTCCCGGAACCAAGATAGAGTTCCCCTTGTCCTCACCTTTCACCCCACCAGCCTCCACATTCAACGGATCATCCTCCGCCATTTCCGCCACCTCCAACGTGATCCCACCACCAAACGTATCTTCCCCTCACCTCCCCTTTCAGCATTCCGTAGGGACCGCTCCCTCCGAGACACCCTAGTCCACTCCTCTATCACCCCCAGCACCCCTTCCCCTTCACCCGGCACCTTCCCGTGCAAGCGCAGGAGATGCAACACCTGCCCTTATACATCCCCCCTTCCCACTCTCCAGGGCCCCAAACACCCCTTCCAGGTGAAACAGCGATTTACTTGTACTTCTTGCAATCTAGTATACTGTATTCGCTGCTCACGATGTGGTCTCCTCTACATTGGGGAGACCAAACGCAGATTGGGTGACCGCTTTGCGGAACACCTCCGTTCAGTCCGGAAGGGTGACCCCGAGCTTCCGGTCGCTTGTCATTTTAATTCACCCCTCCACGCTCACTCAGACCTCACCGTCCTCGGCCTCTTGCATTGTTCCACGGAAGCGCAGCGTAAGCTCCAGGAACAGCACCTCATCTTCCGTTTAGGCACTTTACAGCCTTCCGGACTCAATATCGAGTTCAACAATTTCAGATCATATCCCCGGCCCCTACCACATATGTATACATTTTATCCACTCTTTTGGTCCGTGCCTTTTTCCTTTTTCTCTCTCTCTCCCCCCACGGCAGCTGTCTCTGATTCTGCCAGCATTTCACACCTTACCTTTTGTTTCTCAACCTGTCCTATTACCATCTCGTCTTGCCTTGAGCATCTCTCAATGTCTCTACTCACTAAAGACCATCCCTTTTGTTCTTTTATTCCTCCCCCCAGCCTCCCCCTTGCATTTTTATCTGTTTATTTCTTGCTCTCTCAGTTCCGACGAAGGGTTTCGACCTGAAACGTTAACTCTCTTTCTCTCTCCACGGATGTTGCCTGGCCTGCTGAGTTTTTCCAGCGTTTTCTGTTGTTATTTCGGATTTCCAGCATCCGCAGTATTTTGCTATCGTATTGTTAAATCCTGTCTGTCACAACGTCCAGACTGACTGGCATCCAGGCACCTGATTAACCCACACAACAACTCCATGTGTCAGCCCGTGGCCCAGTGGGTAACACTCTGACTCAGAAGGTGGTGGGTTCGATTCCCACTCCAGGGACTTGAGCACATAAATCTAGGCCGACACTCCCAGTGCCAGTGCTGAGGGAGCGCCGCACTGTCGGAGGTGCCGTCTTTCAGATGAGACGTTAAACCGAGGGCCCCGTCTGCTCTCTCAGGTGGATGTAAAAGATCGAATGGCACTATTTCGAAGAAGAGCAGCGGAGTTATCCTCAGTGTCCTGGGCCAATATTTATCCCTCAACTAACATCACAAAAACTGATTATCTGGTGATTATCACATTGCTGGTTGTGGGAGCTTGCTGTGAGCAAATTGGCTGCTGCGTTTCCCACATTACAACAGTGACTCCACTTCAAAAGTACTTCAGTGTAAAGCGCTTTGAGATGTCCGTGGTCGTGAAAGGTGCTATAGAAATGCAAGTCTTTCTTTCTGAGTTAGTTTAATACATGTATATATATGCTTATATGGCTATTCTACCTTGTGTGCCTATTCATACACACTGCCTTATCAGCCTTTCATGTAGAATTTTATCGAAGGCATGCTGAAAGTCTAGGTACACCAGATCATAAGGTGTTCCAGTGTATACCTGGGATGTCACTTCCTCAAAAAGCAAGGTTGGTCAAGCATAATAGCCTCTTCGGAAACCACGTTGGCTGCCATTTGCTGCACTGAGATGATCCCAAAAGTTTGTTCCTGTTGTTCAATTCCATTATTTTTACCAGTTATTAATCTAAAAGTAACGGGTCTCTAGTAAGTTGCGTGTGTTTTATTGCCTCTTTTTAAAAATAGGTGCTAAACGGGCTTATTTCCAACAACAACTTTTGTTGGCAATAGTCCATCAATAAAGGGCCACATCTTGAGGAGTCTCTCGTAGTCCAGCCTCAATGAGTGTCCGACTGGCTCCACACTGGGTGGGAAGGGACAACCGCCTTCCATCCGTCAAAGCGTTGCATCGGTAGGCTACAACAACAACTTGCATTTATACAGCGCCTTTAATGTAGTAAAACGTCCCAGGGCGCTTCACAGGCGCGAATATCAGACAATACTTGACAGCGAGCCACATAAGGAGATCTTAGGACAGGTGACCAAAAGCTTGGTCAAAGAGAGAGGTTTTAAGGAGCGTCTTAAAGGAGGAGAGAGAGGTGGCGAGGCGGAGAGGTTTAGGGAGGGAGTGCCAGAGCTTGGGGCCTAGGTAATCCACTGGGACCTTCTTGTATTCATTGACTCTCAGCACTTTGTTAATTACATCACTAGTCTCGGTACCTTTGGGTACATGCCGTCTGTCGCTGGGGATAGATTAGCTTGACTAGAACAGTTCTGACAAAAAGGTCATCGACCTTAAACGTTAACTCTGTGACTCTCTCCACAGATGCTGCCTGAGCTGCTGAGCATTTCCAGAATTTTGTGTTTTTATTTGACTCGAACTTTGTTGTTTGCAATGTCAAAGTCATGAAATTTAGTTATGGAACTACCTATGATGGCTGGAACGCTACGAGTGTTTTCTCTGGTGAATACTTTTAAGAAGCAATCATTTAGTATATTAACTCTGAAATAACAACAGAAAACGCTGGAAAAACTCAGCAGGCCAGGCAGCATCCGTGGAGAGAGAAAGAGAGTTAACGTTTCAGGTCGATGACCTTTCGTCAGATATTAACTCTTATTAGTTCATCACTAATTTCAGCCCCACTTCCATCCTGAAGGGATCTCAATTTCTGTAATCATTCCAGTGCCTACCCTTGCCCTACCCAATTAACCCCACGCCCATTCATTGCGATGCAAGCAGCATGTTAAATTCGTGCTGCCTGCTGTTTTAGATGGGGTATGGGGAGAGAGCGGGAAAGTGGTGTTGAGGCCAAGATTGGATCAGCCATGATCTTATTGAATGGTGGAGCAGGCTCGAGGGGCCGTGTGGCCTACTCCTGCTTCTTATGTTCTTACATAACCACGTTGTACCGTGCAATAGAGTACAGATGTACTGCGCCATTGGAGAAGTGCTTTGGGACACCCCAAGTTTGCGAAAGGCGCTATATAAATGGCAGTTCTTTCTATCTACAGAACGGAGCTGTTAGCAATTGGAGGGACATTTTTAAGCATTGATAGTACAGGAAGCTCAATTTGTGCTTAGCTTTTGCTTGACACAAATTGATCTGAACTTGTGAATCAAGGATGGTGGCACACTCCTCCTAGCTGAGGTTTATAAATATCACCCTAAAATTAAACCAGTTACATCTACATTTGAAAAGTAAACATGTGTATGCCGACAATATCATCCTTTTATAGAACAGATGATAATAGAAGCGCTTAACAGAGAGAAGAAGGAGTTGGTGAGGACCCAGGAGAAGCCTCGGGCAGCCACGGGCCTTGGATTTCTTTCGCTGTTGTGGCATTTGATTTTTCTCAAGCCTCAACTGACAGAGCGGCATCAGAAGCGGAAAAATGTCCGATTCATATTCGTTCAGTTTAAGGCGTGGGAGTTTGCTGGCAGTGAAAAGTTGTGGGCTGGACTCATAACCACACTGTGCGATAACATTAAAAACCAGTTTGGATGCATTCCGACCGGCATTGTTCGGGCCCTTGGTCACCAGAGCACGATTCAACAGAGTGACTCAAGCCGTGAATGGGTGGCCAAAAAACTCCTGGGAATTCCAGTGTGGTTTATTTTCACTTTTCTCCTGTTGCTGGCTGTGGTACTGGCACTAGTTGTTGCACTCTACGGCTTTACCATTGGCGAGATGGGCAATGACTACATTGCGGCCGCTGAAGGGGTCGGTTTTGGCTTAATCGGAATCTCTGCCCTCATGACAATGAAAAACTCCCTCATGGTGGGCAGGAATATCTTTGTCAGCCAAAAGGACAAAATGGAGAGCCTGATGAATAAATCCGACTTCAGCGCTCAACTGGGCTTCATGAATGATGTCAAGCAAGAAGTTAAAGTGCTGACAAACTTCATCCACTACATGGAAGTCTTTGAGCGAAGAAAGATCAAAGTGGTGCTGGAAATCATGAGCCTGGACAGGTGCACGCCAGATAAAGTTGTCGGAGTCTTAGATGCGATGAACATCCTTCTCTCGGATCCGGATGCTCCCTTTATTTCGGTGCTTGCTGTTGATCCGAGCATCATTGTATCTTGCGTGGAGAAATCTAGTATCCTCAAAGGTATGGCAGACAATGGCTATGAGTTCCTGGACAGGATTGTGACGCTACCCTTTTCTGTCCCGAAAATGGACACTCAAACCAAACTCGACTTCCTCCAGCAAGTCGTGGAAGGCAAGAATGCCCTCATGGAAGAGAGCCCACCGCAGCCTCAGCGGCTCAAAGCAAAGAGTCTGCAGGAAAATCCTTTGGAAATCGTTCCGCTGGTGAACGTTTCCAGCGGGCACGACCAGCCTCCCAAGCAAAGGAATGGGGAAGTGAACCCAGGGCAGCAGATCCGCCAGGCTTATCAGTGCTTAACGGACCGAGACAGCAACCTCCATGAATACATTGAGGAGAACTTCCTGCAGATGAGGAGGATCATAAACATAATCCCGGTTATGATGAGGCTCATGCTGGAAAGAAATGTCTCAACGAGTTCCTTTCCTCCTCAAAGAATTGTTGCCTGGGTGATTTTAGCCAGCAGCTGGCCATGCCGCCTCAGTTGGGTTTGGCAATGCTTAGAAGATGCAGAGCAAAGGAAGGAGTTAAGTGAAGGAGAAAAGGGTATCGATGACGACATGCTACTGTGGACCATTTATGAAAACTCCTCGGAGGAGTTGCAGCTAATCCAGTCCAGTATTGATAAATTATTGGCACTGGACGGAGATCCCGAAATCTTTCAGAAGTTTCTATCAATCAGTTACAAGTTCACCGTTAAAGATGCAAAAACCATTCTGCCGTATACAATTAATCTAGATTATTCCTTAAAAAGGAAGATGGAATTGCTTCTTGGAAGCAGATTATTGGGGAGAAGAACAATCTCGTCTCCTGCCAAGGCTACGAGCTTTGAATGAGAGGTCATAGAGCGAGGGAGAAATGATTTTTTTTTAAAAATTCAACTCTTAAGAATGAACTTCTCTACAGGGTAATGAGCCCTCAAGTATACCACCTGACTGTTCAACCGAACTGACTTGAACATACAATAATAATCATAAGGATTTGAGGCAGGCATGAGCATCTTTTCCTGTGAATTGATCATTGAATCATAGCATCGTCAACAGGAATATGTGCTTTGTTAAGTGCAGATGTGAAGAACCTCCAAGCATTAGTTGGTCAATTGAATTTTACTGCTATTCGTGCGGGTTTAATCAAAATTCTCACCTTGATGAAGGAGCGCTTGGCTAGAGTGCCTAAAGTAATACTTTCGTCTTCATAGAATCTTACAGCACAGCAGCAGGCTAGTCGACCCATTGTGCTTCTTTGAAAGAGCAGTCCAATTAGTCCCACTCCCATTGCCCTGCAATTTTTTCCTTTTCAAGTATCTATCCAATTCCACTTTGCAAGTTACTGTTGAATCTGCTTCTATCACCCTTTCAGGCAGCACGTTCCAGCTCATCACAACTCGCTGCGTGAAAAAAATCTCTCATCTCGCCTCTGGTTCTTTTGCCAATTATCTTAAATCTGTGTCCTGTGGTCGGGGACCCTCCTCAAAACACCATATACTTTTCAACACCTCTCTCTTAAATCTCCTCATTTTCTAAGTAGAACAATCCCAGCTTGTCCGAGCTCGCCAGCCAACTGAAGTCCCTCATCCCTGGCATCATTCCGGTACACCCTCTCCAAGACCTTGATAAGTTGAGGCACTTAAAAAAAGAAACCTTTTGAAAGTGTATTGCACCAGTTGTTTCTGCGATAGTGCCAGCGTGGCCAGTAGTATGTAGAAGGTTTAATCCAACAGGGTCACTCAGTTCACAGGTAACAAAATCAGGAAGAAGACCACATATAACTGGGTGACCACATACTCCAGTACACCTTAGAGCTTGAGAAAACCCACCGATTACTAGTGTCTTGCTCAATCATTTAATTTGTATAAACTGAACTGTTCATAGGTTACCTGAACAAAAAGAGATTATGGCCTAGAAATTCGGTAGGGTCCATTTTGGTGGGGTGGGGGGGCCTTACCCGCAGAGTGCTCAATTGTGGAGGTCGGAGGAGCGTCGAATTTTGGTCCTCGGACCACATTAATGTGTAAGTGGTGCTGCGGTAGGAGCCCGGGCAGGTTAGGCCTCAGAGTCCGTGATCGGAGGGCTGTCGGGGGTCAGGTAAGAAGATCGAGGGGCGGGGGAAGATTGGGGGGGTTGGGAGGGGGAGATCGGAGGACTGGAAGCAGCAATGATAATGGTTAAGTACTTCTCTTTTTTTAATTCCGTGTTGTTTTTAGCTTTGGTTTTCCCGGGGCAAACAGCGCTGGCTGCCTCAGACGCAAACCAAAATTTGCAAGAGGGAGCAGAGGCAGGCGTTCGGTCCCTTATTCGAATGTTAGTGGCCTAATGCCTGCTTCGGACGTGGGCAAACAACGGCGCTTGTTTGGTCCTTACCAAAATGGCATCCGGCGCTGCCCGCACTAGAATCGTGCGCGCCCGGCGGACGCCATTTTGGACTCAAAACGACACCCGTAGCGCTGAAAAATCGGGCGCTACGGAGCCGAATTTCTAGGCCTATATATCTTTATAAAAATGCCATCCAAGTAAGACTTAAAAACCCATCTCTGTTACTTTGCTTTATAAATTATAACGGCTAACTACAAAACTAGGGGTTACAAACATAAGATAGTCACTAATTAATCCATTAAGGAACTCAGGAGAAACTTCTTTACCCAGAGACTGGTCAAAATGTGGAACTTGCTACCACAAGGAGTAGTTGAGGCGAACAGCATAGATGCATTTAAGGGGGAAGCTGGGCAAGTACATGAGGGAGAAAGGAAGAGACGGATATGTTGACAGGGTGAGAAGGAAAGGTGGGAGGAGGCTGGTGAGGAGCATAAACACCAGCATAGACCAGTTGGGCCGAATGGCCTGCTTCTGTGCTGTAATTTCGATGCAACTTTGCCAAACATCATCTTCTATCTTGTAAATTGAATGTTTACAATTATTCTAAGCTAGGCTGCGTCATTGTAAATCAGAAACTGTGTGCAGTCATTATTGTTGATAACTGTATTATTCTTACATGAGAAAGAACGAAATAAAGCGGTTGCAAACATTACCTTGCATTGTGTCCTAGCCAGTTCTTGGATCTTTCCGAGCTGAGCCAAGAGATAAATGGCGTTCTTACCACACTGGCACTTCACCCATACTAATCACCCAGCGGCGAGTTACATAAAGAATGAAGCATCGTTTACCCTGCCCCAACACTGCACTTTAAACCCAATCTCACAAGAACAGGATTTCGACGTTTCCATTTCACGCACCCATCATTCATTATTTAGCGCAAATTATGGTAGTTTGGAGCCGCAGACTTACCTCCGCCAGTAATTCGATTGAATACAACAACAACTTGTATTTACATAGCGCCTTTAATGTAGTAAAACGTCTCAAGGCGCTTCACAGGAGTGTTACAAGACAAAAAAAAATCGACACCGAGCCACATAAGGAGAAATTAGGGCAGGTGACCAAAAGCTTGGTCAACGAGGTAGGTTTTAAGGAGCGTCTTAAAAGGAGGAGAGAGAGGAGAGAGGCGGAGAGGTTTAGGGAGGGAATTCCAGAGCTTAGGGCCCAGACAGCTGAAGGCACGGCCACCGATGGTTGAGCGATTATAATCAGGGATGCTTAAGAGGGCAGAATTAGAGGAGTGCAGATATCTCGGGTGGGGGGGGGGGGGGGGGGGGGGGGGGGGGGGTTGTGGGGCTGAAGGAGGTTAGAGAGATAGGGAGGGGCGAGACCATGGAGGGATTTGAAAACAAGGATGAGAATTTTGAAATCGAGGCGTTGCTTAACCGGGAGCCAGTGTAGGCCAGCGAGCACAGGGCTGATGGGTGAATGGAACTTGGTGCGAGTTAGGACACAGGCAGTCGAGTTTTGGATGACCTCAAGTTCACGTAGGGTAGAATGTGGGAGGCCAACCAGGAGTGCATTGGAATAGTCAAGCCTAGAGGTAACAAAGGCATGGATGAGGGTTTCAGCAGCAGATGAGCTGAGGCAAGGGCGGAGACGGGTGATGTTACGGAGGTGGAAGTAGGCGGTCTTAGTTATGTCACGGATATGTGGTCGGAAGCTCATTTCAGGGTGAAATATGACACCAAGATTGCGAGCAGTGTGGTTCAGCCTCAGACAGATGTTAGGGAGAGGGATGGAGTCGGTGGCTAGGTAACGGAGTTTGTGGCGTGGCCCGAAGACAATGGGAAAATGTGACGTTATCCACTTTGGTAGGAAGAATAAAAAAGCAAATTATTATTTAAATGGAGAGAGACTACAAAATGCTCCAGTACAGAGGGATCCGGGGGTCCTCGTACATGAAACACAAAAAGTTAGCATGCAGGTACAGCAAGTAATTAGGAAGGCAAATGTAATGTTGGCCCTTATTGCAAGGGGGATGGAGTATAAAAGTAGGGAAGCCTTGCTTCAACTATACAGGGCGCTGGTGAGACCGCACCTGGAGCACTGCGTGCAGTTTTGGTTTCCTTATTTCAAGGAGGGATATACTTGCATTGGAGGCAGTTCAGAGAAGGTTCACTAGGTTGATTCCCGAGATGAAGGGGTTGTCTTATGAAGAAAAGTTGAGCCTATACTCATTGGAGTTTAGAAGAATGAGAGGTGATCTTATTGAAACATATAAGATTCTGAGGGGACTCGACAAGGTAGATGCCGAGAGGAAGTTTCCCCTTGTGGGGAATCTAGAACGAGGGGGCATAGTTTCAGAATAAGGGGTCGCCCATTTAAGACGGAGACGAGGAGGAATTTCTTCTCTCTGAGGGTCGTGAATCTTTGGAATTCTCTACCCCAGAGTTCTGTGGAGGCGGAGTCATTGAATATATTCAAGGCGGAGATAGACATATATTTGAGCTACAGGGGAGTCAAGGGTTATGGGGAGCGGGCAGGAAAGTGGAGTTGAGGCCAAGATCAGATCAGCCATGATCTTATTGAATGGCGGAGCTGGCTCAAGGGGCCAAATGGGCTACTCCTGCTCCTATTTCTTATATTCTTATGTTCCCAATATTTAATTGGAGAAAATTTCTGCTCATCCAGTACTGGATGTCGGACAAGCAGCGTGTCAATTTATGGAGGGGTCGAGAGAAGTGGTGCTGAGGTAGAGATGGGTGTCGTCTATGTACATGTGGAAACTGACACTGTGTTTTCGGATGATGTCGTCAAGGGGCAGCATGTAGATGAGAAATAGGAGCGGTCAAGGATAGATCCTTGGGGGACCCCAGAGGTAACGATGCGGGAGTTGGAAAAGAAGCCATTGCAGGTGATTTTCTGGCTACCATTAGATAGATAAGAATGGAACCAGGCGAGTGCAGTCCCACCCAGCTGGACGACGGTGGAGAGGCATTGGAGGAGAATGGAGTGGTCAACCATGTCAAAGGCTGCAGACAGGTCGAGAAGGTCGAGGAGGGATAATTTACATTTGTCAGTCACAAAGGATGTCATTCGTGACTTTGATGAGAGCCGTTTCGGTACTGTGGCAGGGGCGGGAACCAGATTGGAGGGATTCAAACATGGAGTTCCAGGAAAGATGGGCGCGGATTTGGGAGGTGACAACACGTTCAAGGACTTTGGAGAGCAAAGGGAGGTTGGAGATGGGGCGGTAGTTTGCAAGGACGAAGGGGTCAAGGGTTGTTTTTTTGAGAGGGGTGATGACGGCAGATTTGAGGAGAGGGGGACAGTACCTGAGGAGAGCGAACCGTTAACAATGTCAGCTTACATGGGAGTCAGAAAAGGAAGTTGGGTGGTCAGCAGTTTGGTGGGAATAGGGTCGAGGGAGCAGGAAGTGGGTCTCATGGACAGGATGTGCGTGGAGAGGTCGTGAGGGGAGAGTGGAGAGAAACTGCAGAAAGATGCGAGTTCAGGGCTAGGGCGGGGGAACCTTAGAGGAAATTTGGCCCGGTGGGCTAGGGGAAGGAAGGAAAGTGGCAGAGGCAGCTGAATGGCTGGTCTCAATCTTGGAGACAAAGAAGTCCATGAGCTCCTCGCACTTGTTGTTGGAGGTGAGGGTGGAGGAGACAGGGGAGAGGGGTTTAAGAAGACGGTTAGCAGTAGAGAATAGTAGCCGGGGGTTATCTTTGCATTCCAAAATGATCCTGGAATAGTGAGCAGTTTTGGCAGACAAGAGTAGGACCCGATAATGCTTTGTGGCCCAGCCAGATCTGGCGGTTAATGGCTAAACCAGTTGTCCGCCATATCCGTTCAAGTCTGCGTCCCTTGAATACCAACCTAATGGCCCGGACCACTGATTTGCCAACGTCTGCTATGCAGCAGAGACCACTCTTCACAGTATTAGAGGAAAAGTCATTCCTAGGCTGGTCTCGAGGGAGAGCTGATTCAAGGCTCTTCACGAGCCCAAACTTTCCTGTTTAAGTCAAGGTGACTTAAGTTGCAAACAAATTAACCGTTTGCACATCAGGAACTAGTTAAGGATACAGCAAGCACACCTTCAAACATAAAATACAGCCAAAGGGAGTGGAGAGATAGTTAAGCGAATATCGTTCATTGCTTTCTCGCCTTTTGAAAAACGGTTAGAAATGTGCCCAGTTTGAAAATTAGAAGGACGACCTCGTTCTCTTTGGGGCTGCAACAGAAGCCCATCAAAGTAGGAGAGCTAACACGACCTGGCAACATGCAGGGCGAGCGCCTGTATCGCTCCATAATTAGTGAGCCCGCACAAAATCGCAGGAGTGCACGGGTTTGAAACGTACGGTTTGAGAGAACATGATTCTGTTGGCAAGTTGTTAATTAGAGTAACTGCTTGGAGTTATTAAGTTCACCCCCTGCAATCAGCACTTGTTGCTGTCGTCGTTTCGTAGGACGGGAAACGCTTATAATGGGATGTCTAGTTTGGCTGTCCATCCGATGGCCTCCTGAGATGCTGAGTGGAGAAATGAGGTCCCTCCCGCAACAGATCTTAGTGGGCGGGTTGACGTGATGTGTTCCGAGGCCTGGGCCTCGTGGCCAGTGTCGCCCTTTGGGTGGTCCCTCATCTTCCACTTGTGGCCGCACCGTCCGTGCCCTGTACGGATTCGGTTGCGTGCTGTCCACTGTCTTCGAGGGAGGTCGAAGCCAGGGACCTCTGCTAGTCAGCACTTAAACCTCGGCCATCAGAAGCAGGTTAGCCTGGGTCACGTCCTCGTTCCTGGGCCTTGGCCTCGCTCCCGACCTCGCTCCTTACGGGGCCCGGGGTCGAGGTCGGGACCCAGGAGCAAGGACGAGGCCCAGGAGCGAGGACGAGGCCCAGGAGTGGTGCAGCGTGGACGGGAGGACCACACTGCAGCCTATGAAACCCAGGCAGAGAGGACCTGCGGGAAGGAGGGAGGAGGACAGTAGGAGTATGTTTGTGTGTGTGTGTGTGTGTGTGTGCGCTAGGCCGATGTAGCAGAGCCTGGTCTCCAATCGTCTTGGATCCCCTTTCCATTGGACCAAGACCTTGCTCTGTCAAGCCCGTGTGGTAGCTGGTGTACAACGGCCACCCCACGTTAAAAGAATTCACACACAGGCATCTGCCACAACTTTAAAATGAAGTTCGGGACCTGGAACGTCAGGCCCCACCTGTGACAGAGACTGTAGGTCCCACATTGGACTCATCAGTCACCCGAGAACTCATTTTTAGTGTGGGAGCAAGTCATCCTCGGTTCCAAGGGACTGCCCAAGAAGAAGTAGTGAGAGTGAAGGGATTGCTTGATTTCTTTCTATTGTAGCGTCACTCTTGGTCTTCCCAAGTATTAAAGGTCAACAGCTGATGAAAAACCAGTTCTGAACCCTAGTCCAGTTCGATTATCACACCTGACAAATGTGCGGAGGCAACCAAGCTGACTGCTGGCGCAATCCTCCCAGGCCGAGTGCCCCGCAGGGGGCAAGGCCAGGTCAGCTCGGACTAGATCGCAAGCCGAATACTGCCGGCCAGCCTGGGCAACCCACAGCTCCGCCACTGGCCTCAAAGGCATCATTTGTCGCGCTGCAGCCCAGCCACGAGGAGACTGCTCGAAAGCCACGGTTACCGAAAGGAAAGGGATAGCGGCGGCGGCGGCGGCGTCAACTCTTACGCAGAAAGCTTCGCTTCCAGAAACACGCAACCGGCTTAAGAAAAAGTGCAAAAATTGTTTTACTGGTACGTTCAGAATCTTGTTATAAACACGGATATAAGGCAGTTTTAGTCCATCTCCTGATAGAATCACAGTACACATGCAGCATTACAACAGCATTCATTTCAGGCCTCAGAGACGATCAGCTCTTAACCACTCCTCAAAAAATTCGACAGTACTTAATCTTTACATCTATTACAGTGCTGCCTCCGGCATTTCAGCTAAACGCAGTAGGGAGGGTGTTAACTTTGTGTCCTATTGTGACTCTAAATAAACGCCAAAGGTGCAATTACAGATGCTGCCCTTCCAAATAGAGAGCTGTAAAACACTCGGCTTACTAACGTATGGGAGTAATTTGAGGCAATGAATTAAGAGCATCATACAACTCTTATCGGGCAACTCTAAAGCGTGCTGGGGATTTTTCCCCCCTTTGGTTTATTAGTACCAGATTAGCCCAGTGACAACACCGGCATAAATTAGCTCAGCACTTGTGCTTGCAAAGGACTTGGATTCTACCGCTAGTGAGCAATATGCGTGATCTAGGGGGACCGCCAGTGGTGGGCAACAAGCAACAGGGCAACGCGAATCAAACCCTGACAGAACTCCCGAGCTCAGTTTCGAATAAAACCTGCCAAAGTGCTCGCAGCGTGGGTCCCAGCCACTTTTTACAAATTAGCCGAAAATACAGTCATTCGAGTCGTCAGGAGTTCGCCTTGGGGCTCCAATCTGCGACGAGACGAGACGAGACCCAGCTCTAGAAACCGGCTCAGACCTGTGCGAGGCTCGCTGCCGAGGGGGGAATCCGGATGTTGGGGAGTAGATTGCAGCTGGTGATTATGTCCATTTTCTCGGTCACCGATTTCAAATCGTCCAAGATCAGCCGGATGCTGTGCGAGGCGTTGATGATGCCGGTCTGGGAGCTGCCGAGGTGGCTGGTGGCCGTCCGGATCTCCTTGGTGGCGCTCTCGTACATCTGCTTGACCGCCTGCTCCACGTCGTGGTGGAGGCGCCCGTTGCTCTCGCTCAGCTTCTGCTGGAGCAGGGTGCTGAAGCGGCCGGGGTGGCGGGTGGTCAGGGCCGGCCGCTCCTCCACCCCGGTCGGGGCCTCCGCCCGCTCGTCGCGGATCACCACCAGCGGCGGGAGGCCGCGCCGGATGACCTGCTGGATGTCGCGGACCGCCGCCGCGCAGTCCGCGTCCTCGTCGTCGGTCTCCGACGCCTCGCCTGGCACTTTCGCTCCGGTCTGCAAGACGTGGGCCGGTGATGTGGACGTGAGGTACAGCTCTTCCTCAGAGTCCGTCTCGGAGGCCTCCCCCTGAACAATGGTCTTGTACAGAGTGGTGGTCATGTTGCCTGAATAACAGAACGCAAGACTGTAATTTCATAGAATCATAGAAATTTATGGCACAGAAGGAGGCCATTCGGCCCATCGTGTCTGTGCCGGCCGAAAAAGAGCCTAATCCCACTTTCCAGCTCTTGGTCCGTAGCCCTGTAGGTTACAGCACTTCAAGTGCATAGCCAAATACTTTTTAAATGTGACGAGGGTTTCTGCCTCTACCACCCTTTCAGACAGTGAGTTCCAGACACCCACCACCCTCTGGGTGAAAAAATCTCTCAACTCCCCTCTAACCCTTCTGCCAATTACTTTAAATATAAGCCCCTGGTTATGAACCTCTCTGTTAAGGGAAATAGGTCCTTCCTATCCACTCTATCGCGGCCCCTCATAATTTTATACACCTCAATTAAGTCTCCCCCCAGCCTATCCAATCTTTCCTCAGCTAAAATTCTCCAGTCCTGGCAGAATCCTCGTAAATCTCCTCTGTACCCTCTCTCTCAACGGTATGTTCCTGCATCTGAGCTCCCTCTATCATTGCCCGTAATACTGAGAACTACACAGAAGTGGTTCCTTTCCCCAGAGAACATAAGAATTAGGAGCAGGAGTTGGCCATTCGAGCCTGTTCCGCCATTCAATAAGATCATGGCTGATCTTCGACCTCAACTCCACTTTCCCGCCCGATCCCCACATCCCTTGAATTCCCGTGGAGTTCAAAAATCTATCGATCTCAGCCTGGAATATACTCAACGATTCAGCAACCACAGCCCTTTGGAGCAGAGAATTCCAAAGATTCACAACCCTCAGTGAAGAAATTCCTCATCTCACTCTTAAATGGCCGGCCCCTTATCCTGAGACTATGACCCCTAGTTCTAGACTCTCCATACCACTACTGTTTGGAGGGCGATAGGTAACTCCCACCAATGTTTTCTGCACCATGGTGCTAGTTAGCTCCACCCAGACTGATTCTACATCTTGATTTTCTGAGCCAATATCCTTTCTCACTATTGCTCGGATTTCATCCTTTACTAACAACGCCACCCCACCTCCTTTTCCTTTTTGCCTGTCCTTCCTGAATAATCGAATATCCTTGGATATTCAGCTCCCAGCCTTGGTCACCCTGCAGCCATGTCTCCGTAATCGCAATGATATCGTATCCGTTTTCATCGATTTGCGCCTTTAATTCGTCTACCTTATTATGAATGCTCCCTAGTTAAACCTGTCCCAGTTTGAACCTTTTATGTACCCTCCTTCCCAAAAATAAATATGCTCACTCATTCTCTCTCCTTTTCACTTTCACTCTAGCACACAAGAAGCCCAACTTCTTCCTGCTTAGGCTTCTGTGTTTATTTTTATTAAGCAGAGTGAGGAGCCCTTGATAAAGTTTGCTCCTGCAAAGATGGAGAAAAATTGCGAAGAGAATTATTATTATATTTTTTTTTAAACTGGATGCTCTGAGAAAATGTACGTCAAAATATTACATATTTTGCAATGATGACAGGAACTTAAAAAAAGTGAACAAGTAAAGTTTTAAATGGGATCGTGTACTCCAGACCAATCTAGTTGTGCCATTCGGTAACTGGTTGGTATTGTTGCTAGACTTCAAAATAGGAGTCGAGGGTTTGCTGCAAATAATTTGGGGAAGTAAAAATCTCTTCCAGCGGCCTGCGCGGGACCTCGCGAGTGGTGCACGGCTGCACACCTTAGGGGGAACATAAGAAATAGAAGCAGGAGTCGGCCATTCGGCCCCTTGAGCCTGCTCCATTCAATAAGATCATGGCTGATCTGATCTTAGCCTCAACTCCACTTTCCCGCCCGCTCCCCATAACCCTTGACTCCCCTGTAGCTCAAATATCTGCCTCTCTCCACCTTGAATATATTCAATGACTCCGCCTCCACAGCTCTCTGGGGTAGAGAATTCCAAAGATTCACCACCCTCAGAAGAAATTCCTCCTCATCTCCGTCTTAAATGGGCGACCCTTTATCCTGAAATTATGCCCCCTAGTTCTAGATTCCCCCACTAGGGGAAACATCCTCTCAGCATCTACCCTGTCAATCCCCCTCAGAATCTTATATGTTTCAATAAGATCACCTTTCATTCTTCTAAACTCCAATGAGTACAGGCCCAACCTGCTCAACCTTTGGTGTGTGGCCCTTAATAGCTCACCAACACTTGGTAAGTGGCCCTCCAGCCCAAATAATTGCCCACCCCTGGGTTAAACTACGGCCCTCGACTGCTTGCACTCTCTCTCTCTCTCTCTCTCTCTGGTGGACACTAAGATTCCAGTGCACTACTTTCCCCCCCCAAGAAGAGCAGGAGAGTTCTCCCCGGTACTCTGGCCAATATTTATCCCTCAATCAACATCTCCGAAAGCAGAAGCATAATACGGTGGATGCTGGAAATCGGAAATAAAACCCGAAAATGCTGGAAAACATCTGCAGGAAGCATCTGTAGCGATTACCTGGTCGTTATCTCATTGCTGCTTGTGGGATCTTGCTGTGCGCACATTGGCTGCCGCGTTTCCTACATCACAATAGTGACTGCACTTCAAAAAGTACTTCATTGGCTGTAAAGCTCTTTGGGGTGTCCTGAGGTCGTGAAATGCGTTAAATAAATACAAGTCTTACTGTAACTTTCTGACAGAATCAAACAGAAGGAGGCCATTCAGCCCATCGTGCCTGTGTGGCTCTTTGAACGAGCTCTCCCATTAATCCCGATCCCCTGTTCTTTCCCCCGTAGCTCTGCAAATTTTTCCTTTTCAATTCCCTTTTGAAAGTTACTAGCGAATCTGCTTCCGAAACCATTCCAGATCATAACAACTCGCTGAGTAAAATCTTTAAAAATTACTAAGGTCTTTCAAAGCCAGCTTGCACTGAACCATAATACAAAAGCAAAAATACTGCGGATGCTGGAAATCTGAAATAAACACAGAAAAAAAGTGCTGGAAATACTCAGCAGGTCAGGTAGCGTCTGTGGAGAGAGAAACAGAGTTAACGTTTCAGGTCTGTGACCTTTCATCAGAACTGGAAAAAGTTAGAGATTGAACAGGTTGTGGTGAAAACTGCCAGGTCGGGACTGGCTTCCCTTTATCGCATAAGAACATAAGAAATAGGAGCAGGATTAGGCCATTCAATAAGGGCATGGCTGATCTTCAACCTCAACTCCACTATCCCACACAATCCCCGTATCCCTTAATTCCCTTCGTTCCCAAAATGTTTTCAATCTCTGTCTTGAATACATTGAACGACTGAGCATCCACAGCCCTCTGGGGTAGAGAATTCCAAAGATTCACCACCCTCTGAGTGAAGAAATTTCTCTCAGCTCAGTCCTAAATGGCCGACCCCTTATTGAGACTGTGACCCTGGTTCTAGACTCCCTAGCCAGAGCAAACATTTTCTCAGCATTAACCCTGTCAAGCCCCTTAAGAATTTTATATGTTTCAATTAGATCACCTCTCATTCTTCTAAACTCTAGGGAATATAGGCCGCGTGTCAGCTGTGGCTCAGTGGGTGGCACCCTCGCCTCTGAGTCAGAAGGTTGTGGGTTCAAATCCCACTCCAGAGACTTGAGCACAATCATCTAGACTGACACTCCAGTGCAGTGCTGAGGGAGTGCTGCACTGTCGGAGGTGCCGTCTTTCGGATGAGACGATACGAGGCCCCGTCTGCCTTCTCAGGTGGACGTAAAAGATCCCATGGCCACTATATCGAAGAAGAGCAGGGGAGTTCTCCCCGGTGTCCTGGCCAATATTTATCCCTCAACCAACATAGAAATGCAAGTCTTTCTTTCTTGTCCACTGAATCTCTCCTCATAGGACAACACTCTCATCCCAGGAAATACATCTCAAAGTACCAGCTCCCTCCAGCCCTGCCACTGGCCTCGTTTATAGATGAGCTAATTGAGGTGGTGAGAGGGGAACAGGACAGGCTGGAGGGGCTGAATGGCCTCAACGTTCCTTGAGCATCTGCGGGCACAGAGACCCAGGGGCAGCCCGTCCTGGTCCGTGTGACGGGTCATCTACATATCACGTCGTGGGACGCCAGACGGCCGCGCTCCCTATTGGCCGACCCGGCTGTCAATCACCAGGTCGCGCTCCCTATTGGCCGGCTCGGTCATCAATCACCAGGTCGCGTTCCCTATTGGTCCACAAGCGGCGAGGCGGGGAGCAGCGCCAACCGTCGCCGGGAACCCGGAGACCGGCGGCTGGCTTTCGCCGGTTCGCTTCGCCGGCATTAGTCCAGACATTTATAAACCCCCACAGTCGCAAGTTGACCGATTAAAGTCTCGCTGCCCGCCCGTTGGACCGCCGTCACTACCTCACACAGCAACTCGCAGAGATTCACCCGCTGAGGAGATGCGCCGCGTCTCCCCTACCGGCGATGGCGCAGCAGCAGCAGGCCCCAATCACGTGATGGGGACGGCGACACCGCTCCCTAGCGGCCTGGAAGGTTAAATACAGGAGTGGGGGTGATTTATAGTTAATGGTGACAGCGCCCCCTGGCGGCTGGGAGGGTGAAGCACTCCCGAGTTTGCGATTTATTTACATATCACGTCGTGGGGACGCGAGACGGTTGTGCTCCCTATTGGCCAGCCCGGCTGTCAATCACCAGGGTGCGCTCCCTATTGGCCGGCTCAGCCCTCCGCCACTTTAACAGTTTCCTGGCCCCAACTGTCTCCTTTTCACTATGGACATTCAATCCCTCTACACCTCCATCCCCCACCAGGGTTGCCTGAGGGCGTTCTTCCTTGAACAGAAGCCCAACCAGTCCCCTTCCACCACCACCATCCTCTGCTTGGCTGAACTTGTTCTCACATTGAACAACTTCTCCTTTGACTCCACTCACTTCCTCCAAATTAAAGGTGTTGCTATGGGAACCCGCATGGGCCCGAGCTATTTTGTGGGATATAACATATCCTGCCTTTTCGTGGGATATGTGGAACATCCTTTGTTCTAGTCCTACTCAGGTCCCCACCCTCACCTCTTTTTCCGGTACATTGATGACTGTATCGGTGCCGTCTCCTGCTCTCGCCCTGAACTAGAAAATTTCATTCACTTTGCTTCCAATTTCCACCCTTCCCTTACCTTCACATGGTCTAGCTCCGACTCTTCCCTTCCTCAACTTCTCTGTCTCCATCTCTGAGGATAGGCTATCGACAAACATTCACTAGAAGCCCACTGACTCCCACAGCTACCTTGACTACACTTCCTCCCACCCAGCTTCCTGTAAGGACTCTATTCCATTCTCCCAGTTTCTCCGTCTCCGCCGTATCTGCTCTAACGATGCCACCTTCCATACGAGTGCTTCCGACATGTCTTCCTTTTTCCTCAACTGAGGATTCCCCTCTACAGTGGTTGACACGGCCCTTGACCGTGTCCGTTCTATTTCCCGCACTTCTGCTCTCACCCTTTCCCCTCCCTCCCGGAACCACGATAGGGTTCCCCTCGTCCTCGCCTTTCACACCACCAGCCTCCACATTCAACGGATCATCCTCCGCCATTTCCGCCACCTCCAGTGTGATCCCACCACCAAACACATCTTCCCCTCACTTCCCCTTTCAGCATTCCGAAGGGACCGCTCCCTCCGCGACACCCTGGTCCACTCCTCTATCACCCCCAACACCCCGTCCCCTTCGCCCGGCACCTTCACGTGCAAGTGCAGAAGATGCAACACCTGCCCTTTTACCTCCTCCCTTCCCACTGTCCAGGGCCCCAAACACTCCTTCCAGGTGAAACAGCGATCTACTTGTACTTCTTGCAATTTAATATACTGTATTCGCTGCTCATGATGCGGTCTCCTCTACATTGAGGAGACCAAACGCAGATTGGATGACCGCTTTGCAGAACACCTCTGTTCAGTCCATAAGGGTGACCCCGAACTTCCGGTCGCCTGTCACTTTAATTCTCCGCTCCACTCACACTCTGACCTCTCGGTCCTCGGCCTCTTACACTGTTCCAATGAAGCTCAACGTAAGCTCGAGGAACAGCACCTCATCTTTCGATTAGGCACTTTGCAGCCTTCTGGACTCAACATCGAGTTCAACAGTTTCAGACCATAACCTCTGCCTCCCATCCTTTTTTTCATTTTTTTTCTCTTTCTCACATGGCAGCTGTTAATCATTCTGCCATTGCAATTTACACTTCATCTAGAGTCATCTTTTGTTTTTTAACGTGTCCCATTACTGTCTCCTTTTGCCTTGCACCATCATCCCTTTTGTCTCTTAATCTCTCCTGCCTTCCCTTTTGTTCTTTCCCTGCCCCTACACTTGCTTAAAAATCTGTTCCATCTCCAACTTTTTCCAGTTCTGACGAAGGATCAACGACCTGAAACGTTAACTCTGTTTGTCTCTCCACAGATGTTGCCTGACCTGCTGAGTATTTCCAACATTATCTGTTTTTATTTGCGATTCTATTAATGACCACAGCGACCCCTGGCGGCTGGGAGGGTGAAACACTCCCGAGTTTGCGATCCTATTAATGGCCACAGCGACCCCTGGCGGCTGGGAGGGTGAAACACTCCCGAGTTTGCGATCCTATTAATGGCCACAGCGACCCCTGGCGGCTCGGAGGGTGAAACATATATTTAAGTGCTCTTTCTATCGATACAATCTGGTCGTGTTTAGGAACAACTTTTGCCCAGATTTACAAATCCGAATTAGTTATGACAGACTGGAGGCATTTGGGCTTTTTGCATTTTAAAAGGAGGGGCATATAAAAATATATATAAAAAGCTAAGTCATGAATTATTTATTAATTAATTAAATGGTAGAGGCAAAAACTCTCCGCATTTAAAAAGTACTTGGATATGCACTTGAAGAGCCGTAACCTACAAGGTCAAAGCTGTGGACCAAGAGCTGGAAAGTGGGATTAGACCGGATAGATCTTTTTCGGCCGGCACAGACAAGATGGGCCAAATGGCCTCCTTCTGTGCTGTAAATTTCTATGATTCTGTGAAATATCTCTTCACAAATTGCACGAGTAGGACAAGGGGATACCACTTCAAAATAGTTCAACGGCAACATTAGGATTTATGTCAGTGAGTTCTTCACACAAAAAGTAATCCACATTTGGAATGCTCTTCCAAACACAGTCATCAGGGTGAATATCCTGGAATTATTCAAGGAGCAATTGAATACTGCAAGGTTGGGCCAATTGGATCTTTCCGAATGGATGAAACTGAATGGGGCGAAACTGCCACCCTTATCCGTAATCATTTTATAAGATTAAATAAATGGGGTATATAAGAGTGGCAGAAGGGTCGGTAACCAGAGGGCACAGATTTAAGGTAATTGGCAAAAGAACCAGAGGTGACGTGAGGAAAAAAATAATTTGCGCAGCGAGTTGTTGTGATCTGGAATGCACTGCATGATAGGGTGGTGGAAGCAGATTCAATAGTCACTTTCAAAAGGGACTTGATGGGGAAAAATTTGCAGGGCTATGGGGTAAGAGCAGGGGTGTGGGACTAATTGGATAGCTCCACCAAAGAGGCGGCACAGACATGACTGGCTGAATGGCCTCCTTCTGTGCTGCAAGATTCTCTAATTGAAACGAGTCTGTCCCTTTTTGATGGAGCAGTTGTACCTACCTGTTTCTCACCGTACCCCTTCTCAATCCAGAAACACTTCTAATTTCTTCATGAACCCGTTTACACTACCTGTTTTAATCGTCTTTGGTAATTTATTCCACAATTCAGTTGTAAACAGTTCTGCCTGACTTCTCAGCCCTAACCGTATAATTTTTAGCAAGTGTTTTGGTTTATTTTGTGGTAACCTTGCCCTCAGATTGATTCAGAGTGACTCCAGGTTGCCACTCCAGCCAGTGTCAGGGTGCTTTCCTTCCGATGGCGTGTTAAAGCAAGTACTTGTCTGCCTTATAAACATAAAATGCTGGAAATACCCAGCAGGCCAGGCACATTTTTTTGGAGAGAGAAACAGAGTTAATATATTTCAGATTTCCAGCATCCGCAATATTTTGCCTTTGTATCAGTCTGCCTTTTTACAGTTCGTGTGGAGTTGAAGACCCCACAGCACTATTTTGAAAAAGAGCAGGAAGTTCTTTTGGTGTACTGGCCAACAGTTCTTCCGCAACCAGTGTCAATGGAAATAGATTCACTGGTTATTCATCGCACAGCTGTCTGTGGGAACTGGCTGTGTGCGAAATGGTGACTTCACTTGTGTTGGATCTGCCATCTTGGATCTGGTCACAGGCAAACTGAGCGCAGCAAATGCGGCTGCACCTTGTTTGTGCTGCAGGACCTTCTTCTGGCATCGGGGAAAGTCCGAACCATTTGACAAAAGTTGTGAACGCACTTTTTGCACTACTTGTCCAGCTGAGAGAGTTGGCCAGTTGCTGTAAAGTTGCATTGGTGGCTTCTGAGCACCCGCGCTGGTGCACATCTTTTACACTGTCAGCCCGTGGCTCAGTGGGCCGCACCCTCGCCTCCGAGTCAGAAGGTTGTGGGTTCACAGTCCCCACTCCAGGGACTTGAGCACATAAAGCTAGGCTGACACTCCCAGTGCGGTGCTGAGGGAGCGCCGCACTGTCGGAGGTGCCGTCTTTCGGATGAGACGTTAAAACCGAGGCCCCGTCTGCTCTCACAGGTGGACGTAGAAGGTCCCATGGCACTATATCAAAGAACAGCAGGGGAGTTATCCCCGGTGTCCTGGGCCAATATTTGTCCCTCAACCAACATAACAAAAACAGATTATCTGGTCATTGCTGTTTGTGGGAGCTTGCTATGCGCAAAATTGGCTGCCGCGTTTCCCACATTACAACAGTAACTCCACTTCAAAAGTACTTCATTGGCTATAAAGTGCTTTGAGACGTCCGGTGGTCATGAAAGGCGCTATATAAATGCAAGACTTTCTTTTACACGTGCAGTTATTCTGTTGTCACTAAACCTGCCCTGCAGTATAAGGAACATAGGAACAAGAGGAGGCCATTCAGCCCCTCGAGCCTGTTCCGCCATTGAATTAGATCATGGCTGATCTGTATCTTAACTCTACCTACCCGCCTTAGTGTCATATATATCCCTCAATACCCTTACCCAACAAAAATCTATCAATTTTAGTTTTGAAATTTTCAATTGACCCCCCAGCCTCAACAGCCTTTTGGGGGAGAGAGTTCCAGATTTCCACCACCCTTTGTGTGAAGAAGTGCTTCCTGACATCGTCACTGAACGGCCTGGCTCTAATTTTAAGGTCATGTCCCCTTGTTCTGGCCTAAATTGGACAATGTTTAACCAACTGAATTAATACCATGCCGCCAAGATCTAAGGGGCACACTACAAGTAATAAGTGGGATAATGATAATAAATATAAATGGGAATCAGCTGGTACTATGGAACCAGACCCATTGCAAATGACTCCAAAACAAAAAAGAGGTATTAGAGAGATAGAGGCATGTAGCAGAGATTAGCTCCGAGATCCCGTGCTATAAGTAGCTCAAGTAGGGAGGTGATGCTACAGTTGTACAAGGCCTTGGTGAGGCCACACCTGGAGTATTGTGTGCAGTTTTGGTCTCCTAACTTGAGGAAGGACATTCTTGCTATTGAGGGAGTGCAACGAAGGTTCACTAGATTGATTCCCGGGATGGCCAGACTGACATATCAAGAAAGACTGGATCAACTGAACTTGTATCCTCTGGAGTTCAGAAGAACGAGGGGGGATCTTATAGAGACGTTTAAAATCCTGACTGGTTTAGACAAATTAGATGCGGGCAGAATGTTTCCAATGTTAGGGAAAACTAAAACCAGGGGTCACAGTCTAAGGATAAAGGGGAAGCCATTTAAGACTGAGATGAGGAGGAACTTCTTCACCCAGAGAGTGGTGAATCTGTGGAATTCTCTACCACAGAAGGTTGTTGAGGCCAGTTCGCTAAATATATTCAAAAGGGAGTTAGATATAATACTCACAACTAGGGGGATCAAGGGGTATGGCGAGAAAGCAGGAATGGGGTACTGAGGTAGCATGTTCAGCCATGAACGCATTAAATGGCGGTGCAGGCTCGAAGGACCGAATGGTCTACTCCTGCACCTATTTTCTATGTTTCTATGTTTCTAAACCTATATGGAAGGGCAGGGGAACCTGGTGGGAGCACAGTTCAAATAATCTCTTCTGTTCACCTATCTGTGAAGCACCTTTAGGTGTTGTTTACTGAGGCATATGTCAGCTGTGGCTCAGTGCATCGCACTCTCGCCTCTGAGTCAGAAGGCTGTGGGTTCATAGTCCCACTCCAGACACTTGAGCACAAAAATCTATGCTGACACTCCCAGCGCAGTGCTGAGGGAGCGCTGCATTGTCTTTCGGACGGGACCTTAAAATGAGGCCCTGTTTGCCCTCTCGGGTGGATGTCAAAGATCCCACGGCACTATTTTGAAGAAGAGCAGGGGAGTTCTCCCCGGTGTCCTGGCCAATATTTATCCCTCAATCAACATCACTGAAACAGATGATCTGGTCATTATCACATTGCTGTTTGTGGGAGCTTGCTGTGCGCAAATTAACTGCCGCGTTTCCTACATTACAACAGTGACCACACTTCAAAAGTACTTCATTGGCTGTGAAGCGCTTTGGGACGCCCTGAGGTCGTGAAAGGCGCTATAGAAATGCAAGTCTTTCTTTTTCTTTCACTATGCGAATACTTGTTGTTTTGCAGAGCTGATGTGACAATTTCCTTGCTGGTGGCTTTATGGGCCTGTGTGAAATGATTTGGGCTCATTCCCAGTCAGCTCAGGCCAGCATTCACCACTAATTCGCCTCAATGAGACAAGGTTACTTAGGAATTCCACAAAGGGAGGTTCTGTCGGCAAATGGGAGTGGAGCAGTTGGGAGGGAGCTGGTTCTCTGACCTCGCTGCTAAAGCACGTTGTAGGAGGAAGCTGCACATTGCATCTGCACTGTAGGGATTCTGTGATTCTGATTCTGTGATTCTGTGATTGCATGTAACCTCTGTGACACCTGACCCAGGAGCGGCCGAGGCTATCACTGGCTGTAAAGAGGAAACGTGCCCATTTCCCGGACACTGTCATCCTTCAACTTAACGACCGGCAAACCCACTGTCCGGCGGGTTTCATGGAAGATGTGAAGTGCTGCACTCAACCAGCACAACAGTTTATTGTTGCAGCCTTTTCTGTCCTGTGCGCTGTGAAGGTCTCTTCTGTAATCAGTTTAGGAAATGTCTCCAAAGAATGACACAGCACTCCCTCTCCTGAGGAACTCCTCCTCGCTGTGTCCTTGAAGTTCTCAACAATAACATTTTTGTAGCGACTAAAGAACATGACTTAGGCTGCCTGATGTTCAATTAAATGCCTCAAAAAACCTACTGCCTATTTCTCCAAGGTATGGCTGCTTTCTCCAAGTGGTGATCATGCATAAAACTGCTTTGCTGTGCGTAATGGGGGCTCGGATTCTTGATCTTAAAGCCTAGCAATCCGCTAAGAGAAGTGGGAACCATCCACTTACACTGGGAGCCTGCTATGGCCAGTGGGGGCCCATCCATTATCACTGAACCCATCCATGGGTAGTAGGGGCTCAATCGTGGGTACACGCAGACTGTAATGGGCAGTGGGGTCCATGCACTGACACTGGGAGACTATAATGGGCAGTAGGGGCCATGCATTGACACTGGGACCCTGTAATGGGCAGTGGGATCCATGCACTGACACTGGGAGACTATAATGGGCATTGGGAGCCCATGCATTGACACTGGGAGACTATAATGGGCAGTAGGGGCCATGCATTGACACTGGGACCCTGTAATGGGCAGTGGGATCCATGCACTGACACTGGGAGACTATAATGGGCATTGGGAGCCCATGCATTGACACTGGGAGACTATAATGGGCAGTAGGGTCCATGCATTGACACCGGGACCCTGTAATGGGCAGTGGGATCCATGCATTGACACTGGGAGACTATAATGGGCATTGGGAGCCCATGCATTGACACTGGGAGACTATAATGGGCAGTGGGAGCCCATGCACTGACACTGGGAGACTGTAATGGGCAGTGGGATCCATGCACTGACACTGGGAGACTATAATGGGCATTGGGGTCCATGCACTGACACTGGGAGACTATAATGGGCATTGGGGTCCATGCACTGACACTGGGAGACTATAATGGGCATTGGGGTCCATGCACTGACACTGGGAGACTATAATGGGCATTGGGGTCCATGCATTGACACTGGGCGCCTGTAATGGGCAGTGGGAGCCCATGATGTTGGAAATGGCAAAGAAGGTAGAAGAAATCTAAAATGTCAACAGCAGCCACCATGTTCTTCCCCCTTAGTAACTTCAAGTGGCAGAACACAATCAAGAATGTCCAAGGCTTTTTGTTCTCGTAGGTGACTTGGGGACCAGGTATCGGGGCAGATTTTGCTGTTCTTGTGCCTGTGTTTATTGGATCGTTTGGGCACATTGAGTAGTGGAAAATCAGGTGGAAGAATTACATATCGGACAGGGAGCCTGTCCAATTTTCCATCCACTGTAATCCGCTGCACTCCATTTACTGATTCCAGATGATCCAATAGACCCAGGTGCAGGAACAGCAACATGTGCCTCTTAAAGCTGAAATCAATCTTCTGCGAGGCTCGATTATTCAAATGCTCTCCTGGCCGGCCTCCTACTTTGCGCCCTGCCTAGGCCCTAAGCTCTGGAATTACATAAGATCATAAGAAATAGGAACAGGAGCAGGCCATACGACCCTCTTGCCTGCTCCGCCATTCAATAAGATCATGGCTGATCTTCGACCTCAACTCCACTTTCCTGCACTATCCCCATATCCCTTGATTCTCCTATTCCATCTCTAAACCTCTCCGCCTCTCTCTCTCCTTTTTTAAGACCTACCTCTTTCACCTGTCCTAATATCTCCTTATGCGGCTCGGTGTCAAATTTTGTTTGATAATCGTTCCTGTGAAGCGCCTTGGGATGTTTTACTACATTAAAGGCGCTGTATAAATGCAAGTTGTTGTTGTAAGATTGACTGACTTTTCCCCTTGCTGTGATGCCAACCATGGTTAGTCAGCCCGAACACTTACTGGGGTAATTTCCTCCTTTATTGCTTCCAGTGCAGAGCTAGGAACATTTATTGGAATATCGAGCGCAGAGGATAACCTGCCTCTTACGCAGCCCACCCAATTTTCTACCCAATAAACTTTATAGAAAGAAAGACTTGCATTTATATAGCGCCTTTCATGACCACTTGATGTTGCACTGTGCTTTACAGCCAATGACGTACTTTTGAAGTGTAGTCACTGTTGTGACAAGCTCCCACAAACAGCAATATGACAATGACCGGATCATAAATTTTAGTGATGTTGGTTGAGGGATAAATATTGGCCGGGACACTGGGGAAAACTCCCCTAATCTTCTTCAAAATAGTGCCATGGGATCTTTTACGCCCACCTGAGAGAGCAGACGAGGCTTCAGTGATAGACTGTAAAGGACAAGGGCTGCGGGCGCATGGGAACACCACCTCCTCCAAGTTCCCCTCAAAGTCACACACCATCCCGACTTGGACATATACCAGCCATTTCTTCATTGTCACTGGGTAACAATCCTGGAACCTCCCACCCCCCCACATAACAGTACTGCACCACACGAACTGCAGCGGTTCAAGGCGGCTCACCACCACCTTCTCAAGGGCAACCAGAGATGGACAATAAATACCGGCCTTGCCCGCGACGCCCGCATCCCGAAGAATCATTTTCAAAGTTCTGATGAAAGGTCACCGACCTGAAACGTTAACTTTGTTTCTCTCTCCACAGATGCTGCCTGGCCTGCTGACTAGTACTTCCATAATTTTCTGGTTTAATTATTAATAATTTTGAAAGATCGGGCAGCCTCCAGAGGAAGAATGGCGGCTCGGAGGACCTGCTGGAGGACGTCTGACGTAAATAGAGCCGTCCGGAGTAGAAGGGAGACTATTTATTTCTAGCAGAACGAGAGAGAGAGAGAGGGGAAGACCTGAATTTTGACTGAGCCACTGTAGCTTTTAAAAGCTCTTTAGAATAATTTGTCCATGACTATACAAATCACTCTGGGTCCAGGTATATTGTGTAATCAGTAAAACAATTTTATTAAGCATTAAACATCCAGTACAAAGAAGTAATACTTAACAAGAAGATAGTGGCAGTCTGTTCATCGAACCTCGGCATTCCTTCCGAGTGACTGTGGCGAAGGTCTCTTTATTCTCTTGCTGTGTTCTGTTGACTGAAGCTTCTTCTTCCACCTCTGGCTTCGCCCTGCTTTCGGTGTTCAATACCTGCATTCTTATACCCTTTTTCTCCCATTTTGCCTACTTGGCAGTAATTAGCTCTCTGACACCTAGTAAATGTCCCTCCTCTCCTTGCCAATCATCTTATGACCTCGTTAATCCCACTAGAACTCTTTCTGTGCATAACAAAATACCCTTATCTAAGAACATCACTTCACAGAACATCCTTGAGGTGTTTTCTAAACAGTTTGTCTATTCTGCAGTTTCTACAAATGAAGGATGTCTCCAACTCCTATGTCTCTTCTCTTATCTCTTTTCCATAACATTACCGAATTCCATGTCCCCGACAGTCTCTGTATTTACTTAACACCACATTCCGTTACTCCAGTAATTTAAAACAGAGGTTTTTAGTCAGGTTGGCATAATTTCCCATCCTGCTTTGGTCTCAGCCATTCGCCATTTTATACAGGCATTTTAGATTTTTAACATATTATAGTTATATAAAAATGATTATAGAATCTTAATAATGTTTACCTAAATCCTACAGGTACACTCTAACCTACACCACGCGTGCACGTGTTGGGCAGAAATTCCAACCGAGGGCAATCCTTTGGTGCGGGAACTTAATAAACCCGTGCCAGACCCAAACCTAAAGCTGCGTTAAGCCAGTGGAGTGAGGAATCTGATCACATAAGGGCGTGGTAGCTTCCACCCTTGCACCGAATTAGTTCTGATGTACCAAATTCCAGCAGTCGCACATACAGTCAACGGAGATCATAACTGATTTGCTCAGTCTTCAGTGTATGTTGCACAGACCCAATGCCCTGCAGGAGCAGGAAACGTATTAATCAGAGATGTTCCTGTGGGAAGTCCTTTTATTTGAAGTGGAGCTGTTTCAGAAGTGGTGAGTGAGGCCGTATAGTTTACAGCTGGGAACAGTTAAGGTGTAATTTTCTGAAAAGCACTTCCATTGCATTGTTCTGGCATCTTGTGTCCAGCTGCTTCTCTTCCATTTCCATTTTTAAAAATTTTCTCCCAACCTCTTGGGTCTTCCCAGGCCAAGCACCATTCCTTTTTCCAAGAGGGTGGGGGTCGATGGTGGCCCTGATAAGTACATGAGGGAGAAAGGAATCGAAGGATGTGTTGATAGAGAGTGAGATGAAGTAAGGTGGGAGGAGGCTCGTGTGGAGCAAAACACCGGCACGGACCAGTTGCTCTCCTGGCCGATCTCCTACCTTGCACCCTCCGTAAACTTGAGCTCACCCGAAACTCTGCTGCCCGTGTCCTAACTCGCACCAAGTCCCGTTCACCCATCACCCCTGTGCTGACCTACATTGGCTCCCGGTCCGACAACGCCTCAATTTTAAAATTCTCATCCTTGTGACCTCGCCTCTCCCTATCTCTGTAACCTCCTCCAGTCCGACAACCTTCCGAGATCTCTGCGCTCCTCCAATTCCGGCCTCTTGAGCATCCCCCATTTCCATCGCTCCACCATTGGCGGCCGTGCCTTCAGCTGCCCGGGCCCTAAACTCTGGAATTCCCTCCCTAAACATCTCCGCCTCTCCACCAATGTTCCCCCTAATTGTTTTTTTAAAAGGCTGCGCGAAACGTAACACTGAAAAAGCCGGAGCCGGACTGCGCGAGCACCGGCGCGACCGTGTCGCTTATAGGGAACGTTGCTCTCTACCTCTCTCCTCCTTTGAGGCACTCCTTAAAACCTACCTCTTTGACCAAGCGTTTGGTCACCTGTCCTAATATCTCCTTATGTGGCTCGGAGTCAAATCTTGTCTGATGATGCCCCTGTGAAGCGCCTTGGGACGTTTCACTACCTTAAAGGTGCTATATAAATGCAAGTTGATGTTGGGCCGAATGGCCTGTGTCTGTACTGTAAAACTCGATGCATTGACCAGTTCCCACTCTATGCAGAGTTAATTTTCAAAAAACAAACCTCAGTGACTATGGTTTGGCGCAAGCTAACATTTTCCACACATGAGACAATGCTGAACTGCACAGGTCTCGTGCCAGGCGTGTGAGAGCTGACAGCTGGGAGAATTAACAATTCACTAAGGATACACGTATGTGAACAGCTTATCAAATGTACCATGACGTTAGACCCAGAAGCCATATAACTCTTTTAATAAATGGACAACACACAACCACTGTTCACAGATCGTTAGTAATACACTCAAAATACTGTTTTAAAAAAAAAAAATTGGCATGAATTAAACATTTGCCGATAGATTTTACACGCACTTTCTTTTTCATTTTTGTCCACTTTTCTTCTGAGGCTGCTGCCTCTTGTTAGGAGGTCGTTTCACAGGCACCAGGGGGTCTTCCAGTCCTCGACCCAGGTATAAACCCAGCATTCGATGGGGAGGGGTGGGGTGGAGGCGGGGGACTGATCTTGGCCTCATCCGGCAAGGGAACATAGGAACAGGAGGAGGCCATTCAGCCCCTCGATCCTGTTCCGCCATTTATGAGATCATGGCTGATCTGTATCCTAACTCCATCCACCCGCCTTTGCACCGTAACCCTTAATACCCTTGGCTAGCAAAAGTCTATCGATCTCAGATTTAAACTTCCAGAAAGAGGCCATCCAGACACACCAAAAGGACCATCCGATCCACCAAGTCCGCCCCTACAGATTGGTAATGCCATTGACCCAACTCCCTCCACCCCCTGCCAATCACTCAATCTCCTGGGACAGGCAAGACAGCTAGGGTTACCCAACCCTCCAGGACTGTCCTGGAGTCTCCAGGAATTAAAGATTAATCTCCCGGGCACTGCTCCGAGCAACCCAGGAGAAAAATCATAAGGGCATTAAAAGATTATGGTTTAAAAAAAAAAATTCTTTAAACTCTTTTGTTTACAAGTTATTAAAATATTGGACATGGGGAAAAAAGACTGCTTGACTGACGGTCCAGAATCATCCAATTGTATGTTCGCTTTCCGATCGGTGTGTTAAGGCGGGGCCTTTTTTTAAAATTCACTTATGGCATCTGGGCGTCACTGGCAAGGCCAGCATTTATTGCCCATCCCTAGTTGCCCTTGAGAAGGTGGTGGTGAACTGCCTTCTTGAACCGCTGCAGTCCAAGTGATGAAGGTACTCCCACAGTGCTGTTAGGTAGGGAGTTCCAGGATTTTGACCCAGCGACGATGAAGGATCGGCGATATACTTTTAAGTCAGGATGGTGTGTGACTTGGAGGGGAACTTGGAGGTGGTGCTGTTCCCATGTGCCTGCTGCCCTTGTCCTTCTAGGTGGAAGAGGTCGCGGGTTTGGGAGGTGCTGCCGAAGAAGCCTTGGTGAGTTGCTGCAGTGCATCTTGTAGATGGTACACACTGCAGCCGCGGTACACCGGTGGTGGAGGGAGTGAATGTTTAAGGTGGTGGATGGGGTGCCAATCAAGCGGGCTGCTTTGTCCTGGATGGTGTCGAGCTTCTTGAGTGTTGTTGCAGCTGCACTCATCCAGGCAGGTGGAGAGTATTCCATCACACTCCTTACTTGTGCCTTGTAGATGGTGGAAAGGCTTTGGGGAGTCAGGAGGTGAGACACTCCAGTGCTGCATCGGAGAACCAAGGTGCCCTTTCTCTCCCCTGTTGAAGCAGTGCTCCAGCCACAATGAGGTACTTCTGTAACAGAGCACCTCCCCTTTAAGAAGTGCAGACAGCCTTTCACTCTGCAGGCAGCCTTTAAATAGTGAGCAGAGTCGGCACGATATTGGGCCCCCTGTTGAGCGCTGAGCCAACCAGCAGCACTTTGAGCCCCGGGCTCGGCTCTGCAATCATGCTGCCTACACTACTTTCAACGGGTGGGCAGATCGCACATCGCGATCCCCCCCGCGCCCGTTTCCGGGCCTTATCCAATTTAGCCCCTAAAGACTTTGAAGTAGGAAAGTGGAGGTGTAGGGCCTGGAATAATTTAGGAAACAGTAGGATGCTGGTGATGGGGGATACTGTAGCTTCTTTCTTTCTGGATGGGCTCAAGTGGTCTCCAAGTCCTTCCTCGTCTTTATTTGTTTTGTGACCTTCTGAACGCAAGCCATGATCTCACCCCTGCCCTGCCCCTAGTCTGACCCCTGCCACCTCATCTCTCATTGAACTATGCAGTACCGCTCCCACACCTAAATTTGGACTGTGCTCTCTAGTGGTTGTACTTCTTTGAGTAAGTTGCCTGGATCCATTTTTATTGTCCCGCTTTCGGAACAGAAGCAAAAAAAAAAACGGCCCGTAATGGGTTAATGGCATTGTGCCTAGTGCGCGTTCAGAGAAAATAATCCCCCGGGATTGATAGCACTTTGGATTATCAGGCAAAGAAATGAAATCACTTTCCATTTGATTCAGGCAGAATGTTGGACAGATGTTTAAGACCATTAGAATTGAGGCTGCAGGACTGGGTCAGATCATAATAATATAACGCTCTAGGTGTAGACAGTTGGTGGGATTCATAGAATCATGCAGCACAGAAGGAGGCCGTTCGGCCCATCGTGCCCTCTGGCACTTTGGTGGAGCTATCCATTTAGTCCCACATCCCCGCTCTTTCCCCATAGCCCTGCAAATTTTTCCTTTTCAAGTATTTATCCAATTCCGTTTTGAAAGTTGATATTGAATCTGCTTCCTTTCAGGCGGTGCATTCCAGATCATAACAACTTGTTGCGTTAAAAAAATTGTCCTCATCTCCCCTCTGGTTCTTTTGCCAATTACCTTAAATCTGTGTCCTCTGGTTACCGACCTTCCTGCCAGTGGAAACAGTTTCTCCTTATTTACTCTATCAAAACTCTTCATAATTTTGAACACCTCTATTAAATCTCCCCTTAACCTTCTCTGCTCTAAGGAGAACAATCCAAGCTTCTCTAGTTCAACACTAGGTGTAGACCCTCATCCATGCCTTTGTTACCTCTAGACTCGACTATTCCAATGCACTCCTGGCTGGCCTCCCACATTCTACCCTATGTAAACTTGAGGTCATCCAAAACTCGGCTGCCTGCGTCCTAACTTGCACCAAGTCCCGTTCACCCATCACCCCTGTGCTCGCTGACCTACATTGGCTCCCGGTTAAGCAACGCCTCGATTTCAAAATTCTCATCCTTGTTTTCAAATCCCTCCATGGCCTCGCCCCCTCCCTATCTCTGTAATCTCCTTCAGCCCCACAACCACCCCCCCCGAGATATCTGCGCTCCTCTAATTCTGCCCTTTTGAGCATCCTGATTTTAATCGCTCCACCATTGGCGGCCGTGCCTTCTGTTGCCTAGGCCCTAAGCTCTGGAATTCCCTCCCTAAACCTCTCCGCCTCTCTACCCGCCGTTAAGACGCTCCTTAAAACCTGCCTCTTTGACCAAGCTTTTGGTCACCTGCCCTAATTTCTCCTCATGTGGCTCGGTGTCAAATGTTTTTGTCTTATAACATTCCTGTGAAGCGCCTTGGGACGTTTTACTATGTTAAAGGCGCTATATAAATGCAAGTTGTTGTTGTTGTCGATGATGTGATTCATTGTAGACGAGTCTTACCTACATTATCACAGTGACTACGCTTCAAAAATACTTCATTGGCTGTAAAGCACGTTGGGACATCCTGAGGTTGTGAAAGGCGCTATAGAAATGCAAGTCTTCCTTTGTTTTAGTAACACTGCAGTGCTGATGTCACCAGAATAGAAGGGTTTTATAGCTGTGGAAAGGATTGAGTGAAGATTCACTGGAATAACCCCAGGAATAAAAGAAAGAAACACTTGCATTTCTGTAGCGCCGTTCACAACCTCAGAATATCCCAAAAGCGCTTTACAGCCAATGAAGTACTTTTGCAGTGTACTCACAGTGCGACAGCAAGATCCCACAAACATCAGTGAGATGATGACCGGATAATCTGGTTTTTTTTTATGTTGGTTGAGAGATACGTATTGGCTCCCTAACTCCCCTGCTCGTCTTCGAAATAGCGCCACGGGATCATTTACCTCCACCCGAGAGGGCAGACTGTTTAACGTCCCATCTGAAAGACGGCACCGCCGACAGTGCAGCGCTCCCTCGGTACTGCACCGGTGTCTCAGCTTAGATTGTACGCTCAAGTCTCTGGAGTGGGACGAACAGGTTATAGTTATGAAGAAGGGTTGAAAAATTGTATGTGCTTTCATTGGAAGAGAGAAGGTTAAGGGGGGATTCTGACAAGTTCTTGAAAGGTAAATAGTGAAAGAAGTGGTGGCGGGATAACAAGTGGATGCAGTCTCGAGATCATCACCAAAATAACAAAGGGGGAACTTAGAAGATTTTTTTTCACATAGAATATGGAATTGTTAGGGAATGGATCTTCTTACTTCTAAGTTTATAAGTAATTTCTCACAATAATAGGGTTGAAAGGCATTTATTGTCTTTCATAGGAATTAAGCATACAATTATAACGATTATTGATAATAATTACATGCATAGATAAATATTATTACTAACAATTGCAATGATTATTGCTAATAAATACACAATTTTTTAAAAATTCGTTTATGGGATGTGGTTGTCGCTGGCAAGGCCAGCATTTATTGCGCATCCTTAATTGTCCTTGAGAAGGTGGTGGTGAGCCGCCTTCTTGAACCGCTGCAGTCGATGTGGTGAAGGTGCTCCCACAGTGCTGTTAGGGAAGGAGTTCCAGGAGTTTGACCCAGCGACGATGAAGGATCGACGACTTTGAGGGGAACTTGGAGGTGGTGGTGTTCCCACGTGCCTGCTGCCCTTGTCCTTCTAGGTGGAAGAGGTCGCGGGTTTGGGAGGTGCTGCCGAAGAAGCCTTGGCGAGTTGCAGCAGTGCATCTTGTAGATGGTACACACTGCAGCCAAAGTACGCCGGTGGTGAAGGGAGTGAATGTTTAAGGTGGTGAATGGGGTGCCAATCAAGAGGGTTGCTTTGTCCTGGATGGTGTCGAGCTTCTTGAGTGTTGTCGGAGCTGCACTCATCCAGGCAAGTGGAGAGTATTCCATCACACTCCTTACTTGTGCCTTGTAGATGGTGGAAAGGCTTTGGGGAGTCAGGAGGTGAGACACTCGCCACAGAATACCCAGCCTCTGACCTGCTCTTGTTGCCACAGTATTTATGTGGCTGGTCCAGTTAAGTTTCTGGTCAATGGTGACCCCCAGGATGTTGATGGTAGGGGATTCGGCGATGGTAATGCCGTTGAATGTCAAGGGGCGGTGGTTAGACTCTCGCTTGTTGGAGATAGTCATTGCCTGGCACTTCTGTGGCGCGAAAGCTATCTGCCACTTATCAGCCCAAGTCTGAACATCGTCCAGGTCTTGTTGCATGCAGGCATGGACTACTTCATTATCTGAGGAGTTGTGAATGGCGCTGAACACTGTACAGTCATCAGCGAACATCCCCATTTCTGACCTTATGTTGGAGGGAAGGTCGTTGATGAAGCAGCTGAAGATGGTTGGGCCTAGGACACTGCCCTGAGGAACTCCTGCAGTGATGTCCTGGGGCTGTGATGATTGACCTTCAACCACCACAACCATCTTCCTTTGTGCTAGGTATGACTCCAGCCATTGGAGAGTTTTGCCCCCCTGATTCCCATTGACTTCAGTTTTACTAGGGTTCCTTGATGCCACACTTGGTCAAGTGCTGCCTTGATGTCAAGGGCAGTCACTCTCACCTCACCTCTGGAATTCAGCTCATTTCTCCATGTTTGGACCAAGGCTGTAATGAGGTCGGGAGCCGAGTGGTCTTGGCGGAACCCAAACTGGGCATCAGTGAGCAGGTTTTTGTGAGTAAGTGCTGCTTGATGGCACTGTTGATGACACCTTCCATCACTTTGCTGATGATTGAGAGTAGACTAATGGGGCGGTAATTGGCCGGGTTGGATTTGTCCTGCTTTTTTGTGGACAGGACATACCTGGGCAGTTTTCCACATTGTCGGATAGATGCCAGTATTGTAGCTGTACTGGAACAGCTTGGCTAGAGGCGCGGCTAGTTCTGGAGCACAAGTCTTCAGCACGATAGCCGGGATGTTGTCCGGGCCCATAGCCTCTGCTGTATCCAGTGCGCTCAGCCGTTTCTTGATATCACGTGGAGTGAATCGAATTGGCTGAAGACTGGCTTCTGTGATGGTGGGGACCTCGGGAGGAGGCCGATATGGATCATCCACTCGGCACTTCTGGCTGAAGATGGTTGCAAACGCTTCAGCCTTGTCTTTTGCACTCACGTGCTGGGCTCCACCATCATTGAGGATGGGGATATTCATGGAGCCTCCTCCTCCCGTTTGTTGTTTAATGGTCCACCACCATTTACGACTGGATGTGGCAGGACTGCAGAGCTGTGATCTGATACATTGATTGTGGGATCGCTTAGCCCTGTCTATAGCATGCTGCTTCCGCTTTTTACCATGCATGTAGTCCTGTGTTGCAGCTTCCCCAGGTTGGCACCTCATTTTTAGGTAGGCCTGATGCTGCTCCTGGCATGCTCTTCTACACTCCTTATTGAACTAGGGTTGCTCCCCTGGCTTGATGGTAATGGTAGAGTGAGGCCATGAGGTTACAGATTGTGGTGGAATACAATTCTGCTGCTGCTGATGGCCCACAGCACCTCATAGATGCCCAGTTTTGAGCTGTTGGATCTGTTCTGAATCTAACCCATTTAGCACGGTGCTAGTGCCACACAACACGATGGAGGGGGTCCTCAGCGTGAAGACGGGACTTCGTCTCCACAATGACTGCTACCAATACTGTCATGGACAGATGCATTTGCGACAGGTAGATTGGTGAGGATGAGGTCACGAGGTTTTTGCCTCGTGTTGGTTCTCTCACCACCTGTCGCAGGCCCTGGCAGCTAGGTCCTTCAGGACTCGGCCAGCTCGGTCAGTAGTGGTGCTACCCACCCAGAGTACATTCTGTACCCTTGCTATTCTCAGTGCTTCTTCCAAGTGGTGTTCAACATGGGGGAGTACTGATTCATCAGCTGAGGGAGGGCGGTAGGTGGTAATCAGCAGGAGGTTTCCTTGCCCATGCTTGACCTGAAGCCATGAGACTTCATGGGCTCTGGAGTCAATGTTGAGGACACTCAGAGCCACTACTTCCCGACTGTATACCACTGTGCCACTACCTGGTGGGTCTGTTCTGCCGACTTGCTCAGCTATTTCAGAGGGCAGTTAAGAGTCAACCACATTGCTGTGGGTCTGGAGTCACATATAGGCCAGACCGGGTAAGGACATTAGTGAACCAATCCGATAGTTTCATGGTTACCATTACTGATACTTTTTATTCCAGATTTATTTAATTAACTGAATTTAAATTCCCCAGCTGCCGTGGTGTTATTTGAACTCACGTCTCTGGCCCAGTGACATTACCACTATGCTACCGTTCCCTATTACAATCATAACTATTATTACTAACAATTACACATCTCCAATAATGCTTTTTTTAATATATACAAATGACCTGGACATTGGAATACAGAGTAGAATTTCTAAATTTGCCGATGACACCAAACTTGGGGGTGTGGCAAACAGTGAGGATGATACCAATCGACTGCAACAGGACATAGAAAGGCTAGCAGAATGGGCAGACAAGTGGCAGATGGAATTTAATACAGAGAAGTGTGAGGTTATGCATTTTGGCAGAAGGAGCAGGGAGAGGCAATATACACTTAATGGCACAGTTTTAAAGAGTGTGCAGGGACAGAGGGACCTGGGAGTTAATGTGCATAGGTCTCTGAAAGTGGCAGGAAATATTGAGAGAGTGGTTAACAAAGCATATGGGATCTTGGGTTTCATAAATAGAGGTATTGAGTACAAAAGTAGAGAGTTTTGCTGAACCTTTATAAAGCGCTAGTTAGGTCACAACTGGAGTATTGCGTCCAGTTCTGGTCACCACACTTTAGGAAGGATGTGAAAGCCCTTGAGAGGGTGCAGAGGAGATTTACCAGAATGGTTCTGGGGATGGGGGATCTTAGCTACAAGGACAGGTTGGAGAAGCTGGATTTGTTTTCATGAGAGCAAAGGAGGTTGAGGGGTGATTTGATAGAGGTGTACAAGATTATGACGGGTTTGGATAGGCTAGACGGGGAAAGGCTGTTCCCACTAGTTGATGGTACAAGGACTAGGGGACACAGATTTAAGGTTTTGGGCAAGAGATACAGGGGGGATGTGAGGAAAATCTTTTTTACGCAGTGAGTGGTGAGGACCTGGAACTCGCTGCCGACGGAAGTGGTGGAAGCGGAGACACTCAATGTTTTCAAGGGGAGACTGGACAGGCACTTGAGGGAAACAAACTCGCAGGGCTACGGGGATAGAGCAGGGGAATGGGACTGGCTGGACTGCTCCACAGAGAGCCAGCGTGGACTCGATGGGCTGAATGGCCTCCTTCTGTGCCGTTATGACTCTATGATAACTATTACTAATAATAATTACACATACACTTAGGGTCACAATTACGGTAGAAGGTAGCGGAGATTTCACAGCGTCACAGATTTCGAGCTGGAGGGATCTGCTGTCCAAGCCTTGTCGAATTCTGCAGTCTCTATTCTAACACCCCTCTTCTTATCTTATATGTGAGAATCCGCATACAGTTTCATAGTATTACCTCAATTAGCTGGACTTCAGTTTTAACAAGAATCACTCCCCATAACTTGATTCACACTCCCTAATTTTCCAGATCTATGGCAGGTGCCTTTTCAAGGCTTGAGCTAACAAGGACAGTTTGTTGTCTCTGCTGAATGCCTTCTCAGCAAAGACTGTCCCTGCCTGTTCTGTGTCTGTGCAGCAACTTGTTATCAGCTGAAGCTCTCTGACTGGAATTCCTTTCAATTGAACCCGTCCTTCTCACAGAAACTTGCTTAACAGGCAAAAGTTAATAATAAGAATTAACCGTTTCCTTACAGAATGCTTTACCGCAGGTGGCTACTGAGGCAGAACCTGTAACATCAATTAAAGGGAATTGTATTTGTATTTGTAAAGGAAAAACATAAAACGATACAGGGATAAGGCAGGGCAATGGGATTAGAGTAGATGGGTCCAGTCAAAGCATTAACACTGGCATGGGTAGGAAGGGCTGAATGGCCTCTTTTTGTGATGTAAATTTCATGATTCTATAAAAGAATGTGAAGGTGTCACATAGCACTGAGATACCTTCACTGTCTTGGCATTGATACCAAAGGTTGTGTCTCTCTCTCTAGTGCTCACTTATATGATTAATGGATCCCGTTGCATAGACACTGTTCCCCTCTTCTTCAAAACTGTCCTTCCAAACGGATCACCCTCCACCCCTCTGTCCTTTCCCCAACGACCACCCACCTCTAATATCCCCTTCTTCTCCAAAGTCGCATTCCTGCTTCTCCTGGCCCAACAAGGAAAAGTCAGCGTTTGTTTTTTTTTTAAAGTTATCTTTTTGGGCCTGTTCTGGTCTTCTTCCCGCTAGCTTGGCCTGGAAGGAATGCCACAATGGTTTCCCCGAGCAAACCTCTGGTTAAAACAGCAATTGGGGCCCCAAACTGCGTAGTTAGAGTAAGACCCCACCAGACTCCAGCGGGTGTCCTTCCCGCCTGCTCAGAAGAGTGCGTTATAATCAGAAGCTGCGGAAAGCGAGCGCGACCTCAGCTATATCCCACGGGTGATTTTAACTACCCGCCCTCCTGGTTTCTGCTGGGTGGGCAGGGTTAAAATCGCCCCTTTTCTCTCTCTGCCCCCTCTCTGAGTGTCTCCCTATCTCTCCCGAAGACACGCACCTGTGCTGGGCTCCGATTCCACCACTAATTGTCTGGCATGTCACTCAAGTGACAATTCTTCATGTGTGAGTCTAGACAGCGGAGCCGAAAAAAAAGGAAGACTTGCATTTATATAGCGCCTTTCACGACCACCCCGGCCGTCCCAAAGCACTTTACAGCCAATGAAGTACTTTTTTTTTGAAGTGTAGTCACTGTTGTAATGTAGGAAATCCATAGGTCACGGTCCCCGACGTTTACGCTTGCGATCGCACCCGCTAGCGCCCTCTACGCTGACCCCGCACCTCGTTAGCATGGGACAGACGACTGCAAGCGCCAATTTGAGCACCTTCCTGCCCGTGGCAGCCAGAAACCCCAGTGCCTGGATAACCCTACACGTGAACCTCCTCTGAAAGCAAAAAGAAATGCAACTGAGCACGGGCCGAAAATCTTGGCCATATGCAGTGAGGGACCTTCTCCAAATGGCAGGTCTGTACAGGCACCAAGGAAACCCCCCACCGCCAGCCCCCCACCACCCTCCCGAGGAGGGTTTCACCACCCCCCGATGGCAATGGAACCAGGCCATTTTACATGGATTTTTAACAGGCTATTCGGCCCAACTATGCTGGTGTCTATGCTCCACGCGTTCATGTTACGGGCTTGCTTCCGATGGTGGTCTTGCTGCCAAAAGCATCCCTGCTCCCTAACCTACATTGGCTCCTGGTCCGGGAACGCCTCGCTTTTAAAATTCTCATTCTTGTTTTCAAAACCCTCCACGGCCCCACAACCCTCCAAGATATCTGTGCTCCTCAAATTCTGGCCTCTTGAGCATCCCTGATTTATAATCGCTCCACCATTGGTGGCCGTGCCTTCAGCTGCCTGGGCCCTAAGCTCTGGAATTCCCTCCGTAAACCTCTCCGCCTCTCTCCCCTCCTTTAAGACACTCCTTAAATCCTGCCTCTTTGACCAAGCTTTTGGACATCTGCACTAATATCTCCTTATCTGGCTAGATGTCAAATTTTGTTTTATAACACTCCTATGCATGAAACAGTGGGGAACAGTGTCTTGTGCATGAAACACAAAAAGTTAGCATGCAGATACAGCAAGTAATCAAAAAGGCACATGGAATTTTGGCCTTTATTTCAAGGGGGTTGGAGTATAAAAGCAGGGAAGTCCTGCTACAACTGTACAGGTGAGACCACACCTTGAGTACTGCGTACAGTTTTGGTCTCCTTATTTAAGGAAGGATATACTTGCATTGGAGGCAGTTCAGAGACGATTCACTAGGTTAATTCCAGAGATGAGGGGGTTGACTTATGAGGAAAGGTTGAGCAGGCTGGGCCTATACTCATTGGAATTTAGAAGAATGAGAGGTGATCTCATTGAAACATATAAGATACTGAGGGGACTCGACCAGGTAGATGCAGAGAGGATGTTTCCCCTCGTGGGGAAATCTAGAACTCGGGGGCACAGTCTCAGAATAAAGGGTCGCCCTTTTAGAACTGAGATGAGGAGGAATTTCTTCTCTCAGAGGGTCGTAAATCTGTGGAATTCTCTGCCCCAGAGAGCCGTGGAGGCTGGGTCATTGAATATATTTAAGGTGGAGATAGACAGATTTTTGCAAGATAAGGGAGTGAAGGGTTATGGGGAGCGGGCTGGGATGTGGCTTTGAGCCCAAGATCAGCCATGATCTTATTGAATGGCGGAGCAGGCTCGAGGGGCCAAGTGGCCTATTCCTGCTCCTATTTCTTATGTTCCTATGAAATGCCTTGGACGTTTTGCTATGTTAAAGGCGCTTTATAAATGCTTGTTGTTGTTGTTGATGATGTCGTCCATGAGATAGCCTGCCTGCAGGCGTCCTTTACAGACTGCAGCCACTGATCTTAACAAAGGAACTGAACTGAGACACTCCTGTGGCTGAGATGCACTGACACGTTCATGATGTCCCAGTTCCAGATGGGAATTATTTTTTTAAAATCTCCTGGCCAATGTGCACTGTATATACAAGTTATTTTTGCTCATGGAATCTGTTTAAGGCTGAGCCAGAGTAAACTTGAGTATTTCTGAAGTCTTTTGATACAGGAACCCACAGCATCCTGTGCAATAGACTGGAGCACTTTTATCTGACGAGGTCATACAGTGGCTCCATGCATCTCTAGACAGCAGCTGTGAAAGGCCTATATTTGGGCCTGGACGCACTCTCAGCAAACTGAGACACAAACTAAATCTCCTGAACTGGCCCCATTACCACACAAAGTGCTCCAGTGTGCAATCACTATTGACATATTGATTTTCCTCTTGAGGGTCCATGCAGGGCCCCCCAGACTGGTGTACTGCACCTGTAAGGTGCAGCATGCCCACTGTTTTCCTGCGCTGGTGCCAACTGTGGCTCAGTGGCTGGCACTCACCCCTCCGAGTCAGAAGGTTGTGGGGTCACAGTCCCACTCCAGTAAGTACAATATCTAAGCTGACACTCCCAGTGCAGCACTGAGGGAGTGCAGCACTGTCAGAGGTGCTGTCTTTCAGATGACACGTTAAACCGAGGTCCCGTCTGCCCTCTCAGGTGGACGTAAAAGATCCCATGGCCATTATTTCAAAGAAGAGCAGGGGGGTTCTCCCTGATATCTTGGCCAATATTTATTCCTCAGCCAACATCAATAAAAACAGATTATCTGGTCACTATCACATTGCTGTTTGTGGAGCTTGCTGTGCGCAAATTGGCTGCCACGTTTCCTTAATTACAACAGTGACTACACTTCAAAAGTACTTCATTGGCTGTAGAGCGCTTTGGGACGTCCTGAGGTCGTGAAAGGAGCTGTAGAAAGGCAAGTCTTTCTTTCTCCCTGACAAGACCCAACATTCAAATTAAAAACCAACAGGCCTCATCCCGGTGGGACACCAAGGAAAGAATTAACGTCGCAAACAACGGCACATGTGGAATAAATGCAAGTCTTTCTTTTATTCCTAGTCCATTTGCACGGCTCGGGTGCACTGCCACCCAGAGGCCTACCCCAGCAGGGCCTCTCCCTGGGATCGGGGTGGGTGAGCAGAAATAGGAGAATAACTGCAGGCTTGAGAGGCCTGAGGCTACGCTCCCGAACGCCCACATTGGGATCTAGCTGTAGCTGGGGAGCAGCAGTTGGAAGTGCCGCCTGGAAAGGGTGGCAATTGATATAACTGGAAGCAACTTCTTTCATCTTTGAGCTGCTTTCGGGGGTTTCCTAGTGCAAGCCCCAGTGCCAGCTTTCCATTTGCGCAGCCAATGAGGAGGAAAGCGAGGGAGGCAGGAGGCTGGGAATGTTCCCCCCCCCACTTCACCTCATTGCAATCGGGACACTGGGATTGTGCCTTGACCAGATTCACGCCCAGTGATGTAAGTGCTCGGAACCCCCAGGTAATCGCAGAGACGCACTATGGGAGCGGAGACCCGATGCAATGGGTCTCCACTGCCAGTCCCTCTTGGCTGTGCCCGAGAGCGGATTGATCTCCAAGTGCAACAAAGCGGGAAATCTCCCCTAGAGCGTCATAAAAGGAGCTTCTCCGATGGCCCAACAGGTAGCTGTGCCACCCAGAACCGTACAAACTAGAAACGACCCAGGTTCCACCGCAGGCCTGTGCCGAATTGGCTGATATCAGCCAGGGTGGCAGTTGAGGTGCTACAGTTAACCTCAGTGCCCTGGGCCAGGGTTCCCGCCCCAATGACTCTCGCTGTGTGTGTGTGTGTGTGTGTGTGGACATCGGGAGAGTACAGGTTGGGGCTCGGTTGTGATGCTTCCCACCGTTGGATAGTCTGCTGAAACTCGCTGTTGAGGTTCACACATGGAGAATGGGCGCTGAGCGGGGTACCGGAACTTGTGGGCGCAGAACCCCAGTGTGTGTGACTGCCTTTCAGAGAGGATGCGAGAAACCAACGGCCTCACCACCCCCTGGAACTGGCCCCCTTACTGCACAGTGTGCTCCAATAGAATTCCAATATGTTGAAAGAGGGACAGATTAAGATAAAACCACACATTTACCACACCCCAACCCACTCACATAAATGGAGCACTTAGATTAAAGGAGAGTGCTGGATAGGCTGTGGTGAAGAGAGCACTGTCCTGCAGAGCTTGTTGACACGCCCAAAGATCCAACAGTGTGGGCAAAGGAACTTCAATAAAATCTCAGTTTACCACTGAGTCTGTCCCAACACATTGTCTCCTCAAGCTCCCCGTAGTGATGCCTGGCTTTAGAAATCCCAGAGCTTCCTTCTAACTCCCTTTGTACTTATTTACACCTCTAATTAAAAATTTTCAGCCTTGTGTTTCAATCCCTCCACGGTCTCGCCCTCTCTCTCTGTGACCTCCTCCAGCCCCACAACCCTCCGAGAACTCTGCGCTCCTCCAATTCTGGCCTCTTGAGCATCCCTGATTTCCATCGCCCCGCCATTAACGGCCGTGCCTTCAGCTGCCTTGGCCCTAAGCTCTGGAATTCCTTCCCTAAACCTCTCCGCCTCTCTATCTCTCTCTCTCCTCCTTTAAGACGCTCCTTAAAACCTCCCTCTTTGACCAAGCTTTTGGTCACCTGTCTTAAGATCTCCTTATGTGGCTCGGTGTCAAGTATTGTCTGATAATCGCTCCTGTGAAGCGCCTTGGGATGTTTTGCTACAGTAAAGGCGCTATATAAATGTAAGTTGTTGTTGTAGCCTACCGATGCAAAGCTTTGAAGACGGAAGGCGGTTGTCCCTTCCCACCCAGTGTGGAGCCAGTCAGATACTCATTGAGGCTGGACTATGAGAGACTCCTCAAGATGTGGTCCTTTTTTGATGGACTATTGCCAACAAACAATGGCCACTCCCCATCTCACCACAAACTGAAATGAAACAGCACTGGCAAAAAATAAATTCACCCGACCACAGGGTGCAGTTAGCATTAGGGAATATTCAGCCCAGGCAGTAGAAAAGAAAGACTTGCATTTCTATAGCGCCTTTCACAACCACCAGACGTTCCAAAGCGCTTCACAGCCACTGAAGTACTTTTTGAAGTGTAGTCACTGTTGTAATGTAGGAAACGCAGCAGCCAATGTGCGCACAGCAAGCTCCCACAAACAGCAATGTGATAATGACCAGATAATCTGTTTTAGTGATGTTGATTGAGGGATAAAAATTGGGCAGGACACCAGGGATAACTCCCCTGCTCTTCTTCGAAATAGTGTCATGGGATCTTTTATGTCCACCTGAGAGAGCACGTAGGGCCCTCGGTTTAATGTCTCATCCGAAAGACGGCACCTCCGACAGTGCAGCACTACCCTCAGCACTGCACTGGAGTGTCAGCCTAGCTTTTTGTGCTTAAGTCTCTGGAGTGGGACTATGAACCCATGACCTTCTGTCCTCAGAGAGCGAGAGTGTTACTAACAGAGCCACGACTGATGTTCCCCATATTACCACAAACTAAAATGGAACAGCATTTGCAAAAATAAGTTCACCAGCCCACAGGGTGCAGTCAGCTGGGGCTCTTCAGCCCAGGCAGTAATAGATCCCCTCACACTCCTACAGTGAATACTAACACACCCATGGTACTGCTGGTGTAATATATAATGCTCATTAGTGCCGCCTTACATTATGTGATTCACCATCACATACTGGAACGGGGGGACATTGTAGAACACAATACCAGGGGTTTCATTCCCTCTGATAGTGCACTAGTTAATGCGCTTGTAAAAAAATTTATGATTGCATTAAATAGCCCACAGAGGAATTATGCAAGGATGTTAGCCAATGCGATCATATTGCAACATTGCCTTCAAAAGTGACATTGTAATAAAAATGAGATTGGGCCGGGATATAAATTAGATTGGCCGCTAATATAAATTAAATTGGTTTGGAATATAAATGAAGTTGGGCTGTAATACGAAAGAGTGTCTTTGTTTGCAGGGGTCCCTGGGAGTGTCAGTTTTTGCAGGGGGTCCCTGGGAGTGTCAGTTTTTGCAGGGGGTCCCTGGGAGTGTCAGTTTTTGCAGGGGGTCCCTGGGAGTGTCAGCAGGGGGTCCCTGGGAGTCTCAGTGTTTGCAGGGGGTCCCTGGGAGAGTCAGTTTTTGCAGGGGGTCCCTGGGAATGTCAATTTTTGCAGGGGGTCCCTGGGAGTGTCAGCAGGGGGTCCCTGGGAGTGTCAGTGTTTGCAGGGGGTCCCTGGGAGTGTCAGTGTTTGCAGGGGGTCCCTGGGAGTGTCAGTGTTTGCAGTGGGTCCCTGGGAGTGTCAGTGTTTGCAGGGGGTCCCTGGGAGTGTCAGTTTTTTGCAGGGGGTCCCTGGGAGTGTCAATTTTTGCAGGGGGTCCCTGGGAGTGTCAATTTTTGCAGGGGGCCCCTGGGAGTGTCAGTGTCAGCAGGGGGTCCCTGGGAGTGTCAGTGTTTGCAGGGGGTCCCTGGGAGTGTCAGTGTTTGCAGGGGGTCCCTGGGAGTGTCAGTGTTTGCAGGGGGTCCCTGGGAGTGTCAGTGTTTGCAGGGGGTCCCTGGGAGTGTCAGTGTTTGCAGTGGGGTCCCTGGGAGGCTCAGACAGCGATTTATATCGGAGTGCTCTGTATGATCCAGATTTAGTTCTTAGTTTTCAATGAAGTTTCATTTACAGCAACCCTCTCTGCTTCAGAATTGAGACAGTGACCCCTCCCCCTGCCCTAACCAGCCACCTTGTCTTGGCAAACGAAGGTAATCGTAACAGGCGTTGACATGCAAAGCCCAAGTCAAGTACTGAGACTCAGCATCAGTCAGTGGTCTGAAACTTTTCTATATGGGGGGACCCCATACAAATACCCAGACTCTCCCAGGAACCCCCTGCAAAAACTGAGGGCCCAGTATTGACAGGGGGGGGTTTACCGAGTGGGGGGAGGTGGAGTTTCGGACAGGAAACTGGAAGTCCGGGATTCCCCGCATGCTGTAGAGTTTTAACTTTTTTTTTGACAGAATCTCTGCTTGGGAGTCAGCCTGATTGACAGGCTTGGCTTCCAGTCCAGAGGGGAGCATTCCGGAGCAGGCCGCAACTGCAGGGGGAGTCCAATCCTGGGGAGGGGGGTGGGGAGGGGTCCGATCCCCAATCGGGGGGTGTTTTTGAATCGGGGGGTGGGGGGGGGGAGGGTCTGATCCCAGGGAACAATTACTCTCTCTCACCCTGGCCGTTCCCCCTGGTTCGGCCCTCATCTTTGCCCCCTTAAGTTCAAGGGACGCAGACTTGAATGTATATGGCGGACAACTGGTTTTAGCCATTCACTGCCAAATCTGGCTGGACCACATAAAGCATTATCGGGCCCTGCTCTCATCTGCCAAAACTTATCACTATTCCAGAATCATTGTGGAATGCAAAGATAAACCCCGGCTCCTATTCTCTACTGCTAACCGTCTTCTTAAACCCCTCTCCCCTGTCTCCTCCACCCTCACCTCCGACACCAAGTGAGGAGCTCATGGACTTCTTTGTCTCTAAGATTGAGACCATCCATTCAGCTGCCTCTGCTACTTTCCTTCCTTCCCCTAGCCCACTGGGCCAAACTTCCTCTAAGGTTCCCCCCTGCCCTAGCCCTGAACTCGCATCTTTCTGCAGTTTCTCTCCGATCTTCCCTCACGACCTCTCCACGCACATCCTGTCCATGAGACCCACTTCCTGCTCCCTCGACCCTATTCCCACCAAACTGCTGACCACCCAACTTTCTTTTCTGGCTCCCATGTTAGCTGACATTGTTAACGGTTCTCTCTCCTCAGGTGCTGTCCCCCTCTCCTCAAATCTGCCGTCATCACCCCTCTCCTCAAAAAACCAATCCTTGACCCTCCATCCTAGCAAACTAACGCCCCATCTCCAACCTCCCTTTCCTTCCAAAGTCCTTGAATGTGTTGTCGCCTCCCAAATCCGTGCCCATCTTTCCCGCAATTCCATGTTTCAATCCCTCCAATCAGGTTTCCACCCTTGCCACATTACCAAAACGGCTCTCATCAAAGTCACAATTGACATCCTTTGTGACTGTGACAAAGGTAAACTATCCTTCCTCGCCCTTCTTGACTTGTCTGCAACCTTTGACATGGTTGACCACTCCCTTCTTCTCCAACGCCTCTCCACCGTCGTCCAGCTGGGTGGGACTGCACTCACCTGGTTCCATTCTTATCTATTTAATCGTAGCCAGAGAATCACCTGCAATGGCTTCTCTTCCCGCTCCCGCATCGTTACCTCTGGTGTCCCCCAAGGATCTATCCTTGGCCCCCCTCCTATTTCTCATCTACATGTTGCCCCTTGGCGACATCATCCGAAAACACAGCGTCAGTTTCCACATGTATGCTGACGACACCCAGCTCTACCTCACCACCACTTCTCTCGACCCCTCCATGGTCTCTAAATTGTCAGACTGCTTGTCTGACATCCAGTTCTGGATGAGCAGAAATTTTCTCCAATTAAATATTGGGAGACTGAAGCTATTGTTTTTGGTCCCCGCCACAAACTCCGTTCCCTAGCCACTGACTCCATCCCTCTCCCTAACATCTGTCTGAGGCTGAACCACACTGTTTGCAACCTTGGTGTCATATTTGACCCTGAAATGAGCTTCCAACCACATATCCGCAGCATATCTAAGACCGCCTATTTCCACCTCCGTAACATCGCCCGTCTCCGCCCCTGCCTCAGCTTATCTGCTGCTGAAACCCTCATCCATGCCGTTGTTACCTGTAGACTTGACTATTCCAACGCACTCCTGGCCGGCCTCCCACATTCTACCCTACGTGAACTTGAGGATATCCAAAACTCGGCTGCCCGTGTCCTAACTCGCACCAAGTCCTGTTCACCCATCACCCCTGTGCTCGCTGACCTACAGTGGCTCCCGATTAAGCAACGCCTTGATTTCAAAATTCTCACCCTTGTTTTGAAATCGCTCCATGGCCTCGCCCCTCCCTATCTCTGTAATCTCCTTCAGCCCCACAACCCCCCGAGGTATCTGCACTCCTCTAATTCTACCCTCTTGAACATCCCTGAATATTATCACTCCACCATTGATGGCCGTGCCTTCAGCTGCCTGGGCCCTAAGCTCTGGAATTCCCTCCCTAAACCTCTCCGCCTCTCTTTCCTCCTTTAAGACGCTCCCTAAAACCTACCTCTTTGACCAAGCTTTTGGTCACCTGCCCTACTTTTTCCTTATGTGGCTCGGTGTCAAATTTTCTGTGTTTTAATACTCCTGTGAAGCGCCTTGGGACGTTTTACTACGTTAAAGGCACTATATAAATACAAGTTATTGTTGTTGTTGTTGTTGGAAGCAGGTAAGCTTGGGGTCCCGGGGGGGGAAGCACTCCTGCTCCTCCTGGCCCACAAGCAGCGCTGTAATGGCACTCTCCTTTTCCCTGACGCTGTCCTCGCCTCCCTTGAGCTGCTGGGCTTCCCGAGGCCTGAGAAATCCGGCCGGCCAGGGTTAAACCTGTAAGACAGGTTAAATGTCCCAGCCTCATTATAATATTTAAGTGGACAACCCGTCTCCTGGGAGCGGATTGGCTGCCCGACCCCCCGTTCCGCCTCCGTGGGCGGGTTGGAAGTGGGTTGGGGTTCTGGTTCGAGATTTAACATTTTTTACATCTCTCCCGACCACAGCCCATCAGTTTTTGGGATTAAAATTCACCCCATAGAATCATAGAATACCACAGCACAGAAGGAGGCTATTCGGCCCATCGAGTCTGCGCTGACTCTTTCAAAGAGCAATCCAGTTAGTCCCATATCCGTGCTACTTTTTACTCCTTCAAGCATTTATTCAGTTCCTTTTTGAAGGCTACTATTGAATCTGTATCCACCAGCCTATGCGTTCCAAATCCTAACCCTTGTTGCATAAAAAGGTTTTTCCTCGCGTCGCCTCTGGTTCTTTTGCCAATCACCTTAAATGTGTGCCCTCTCGTTATCGCCCCTTCAGCCATTGGAAACAGTTTCTCTTTATTTACTCTATCTAAACCTTTCATGATTTTGAACGCCTCTATCAAATCTCCTCTTAGCCTTCTCTGCTCTCAGGAGAACAACCCCAGCTTCTCCAGTCTCACCACATAACTGCAACCCCTCATCCCTGGAACCATTCTAGTAAATCTCTTCTGCCTCCTCTCCAAAGCCTTCATGCTCTTCCTAAAGTGTGGTGTCCAGAATCAAACACAATACTCCAGCTGGGGTCGAACTAGTGTTTTATAGAGGTTTAACATAACTTCCTGGTTTTTGTACTCTATTCCTCTATTAATAAAGCCAAGGATCCCATATGCGTTTTTTTAACAGTCCACTCAACTTGCCCTGCCACCTTCAAAGATCTGTGTACGTGCACCTCCAGGTCTCTCTGTTCCTGTATCCCCTTTAAAATTGTACCATTTATTCATATTGCTTATCCTTATTTTTCTTACCAAAATGTATCTCTGGCTTACTGCCATTTATCAAATGCCAAGGTCTTCTCGTCTTTGTTAAGCGATGAATAATACACTTCATTTATTTGAGATTAAACACATAAATGAACAATGCGCAGTCTAAACAGTTACCAGCTTTGCTATTCTCCAGAAAATATCAAATCAACAAAGAGGTTTCTTCTGCACTAACCCAACATAACGTTGGGCCTTGAAACATGGACGCACATTGGTTTATGTACCAAAATGCTTCCACAGAGTTTGTGCCTGGTGAGCTCAGTAACTCTACTGGCTTCATACGAACATATGAGCAATGACAGACAGGTAAAGAGCCTCTGGTCCAGCCAGCCTGTGCCACACAATTGCGATACCTGGTGTATCACAATTTAGACACTCTCCACCCCACCCCAAACCATGTGATCTCCTGGGAGAGGCAAAAAAAACCAGGCCAATCTGGGGGGAAAAAATCTGGGAAATTCCTCTCCGACCCATCTAAGCGATTGAAACTAGTCCAGAGATCCCTCTGGCCCTGAATTCTTGCAGTACCGACCTTCTGTAAGAGGTGATCTCCGCCTCAGCCAGAAACAGGTCCAGCTCTCACTTGAAGGAATTCAGCGACTCAGCATCCACCACAGAGGTCCACTATTGTCTGGGGAAAAGAACCACCTCCTGACATCTAACCTAGATTTGTGACCCCTGGTCCTCCCTCATCTATTTAATTGGAACAAATTATCGACTGGAACACAATCTATTCCCTTCATTAATCGGCCAGAAATTCGGCTCTCTCGGGTGAGTACGCGCTGTGTACTCACCCGTAAGGCCATCTGAAGTGCCGGTTTTGATGCACTGCGCATGTGCTGGAAACCGGAACTTCCGTTCCCCTGAAGGAAGGGGTTCAGAGGTCGAACGCGTGCGCGGGAGAGGCTGCGCGCACGCAGCGAACTTCGTTTTTTTTTTCAGGTTTCTCCGTGAGGGTAAGTATGGAGAAGCTGCACATTTAAAAAGGAGGCGCAACATCTGCTTTTAACAAGGTAAGTGGTTAATTAAGTGCAATTTAAACATTTTTTCAACAGGTTTATCTTCTTTACATACTTTAAAGAAAGCTAAGTTTATTTTTAGCACCGTTAAAAAGTGTAATTAATTTTTTCAAAAATTTAAATTTTTGTTTAAAGTAGTTAATTTATGTAATTTATAGTTATTTTAAAAATGTGATGGTTTTTTAAAAAAATTATTTGAAGTTTTAGTGTGGTTTTGGGGCTGATCTCTATTCATAGATTTGACAGGTCTTCCTGTCAAATCTATGAATGAAAATGCCCTGCTAGGATTGGCTCTCCATGGCCCACGTGATCCCAGGGGACGCTTCGAACTAACTGCGCCTCTGGGATACGCAAGCACTGCACACCGGCAGCTGCAGGAGGCCCAGGACCCGAATTCCTCGTGGGCCCGAAGCACAACGGCAGGCACGGTAGGTAAGTACGCGCGCGATGCTTGCACCCGCAGGAAGCCGGAGAGCCGAATTTCTGGCTACCTTAATAAGATCCCTCCCTAAGTGTACGCTTCTCTAAAGTGTAGAGTCCCAACTCTTTTAGCCTATCTTGATAACTAAGCTGCTTTACAGATTCATAGCAAACGTACCTTTGCCATCTCACCGTTGCCCTAACTGGGAATTAGTCTCGTGGCCTGACTCTGCACCCTTTCCAAAGCCTCAATATCACCCACCATGTGAGGAGACCAAAGCTGGACACAGTATTCCAAGTGAGGCCTGACCAAGGTCTTGTACAAGGCCTTGTACTGTTTGTACTCAGCTTCGGGCCAAACTGAGCACAAACAGCGACTGTATTCCCACTGTCAGATGCTCCTGGCCACAGAGCTGTCTGTCAAAGGAACATTGGCTTTGCATCTCAGTCAGACCTGACTCACTTTGTCACCCAAGCCACAGCTGTCAAATCAAAACCACCCCCCAAAAAAGCTCTCCAGGACATCAGTCGCATCGGATATTTGGAATTAAACGGCATGGCTTGATCGGTGCCAGATACTTTGAACGGACTGTTAGATGGGTCTCCTTCCAGGTACGCTGTGAGGAATCGGATCACGTGTAAAACAACGGCGTGCATTTATACCGTGCCTTTCACAACCTCAGGACATCCCAAAAAGCGCTTTACAGCCAATGAAGTACTTTGGAAGTGTAGTCACTGTTGTAGGAAATGCGGCAGCCGATGTGCGCACAGCAAGATCCCACAAACAGCCTGAGCGGGGAATTCACCCGGAGTTAAAATCAAGGGCCAACTTTATTCAGAGTTTATTTGCCGGGAACGGGCAATAGAAACAAGGTACTGGTAGGCTGGAGTTGATTCTGTATCTGTTGACCTCTGCCAAAATGAAGCTATCTGTATATATAAGTTATTACCATGTAGTTAGAGGAAATAAAGACTGACACAAAGGTGCAAGTTATTCACCAGAGTTTGCAAGGAGCAAATTTAATGGTCACAGAGAAAGTTCTAGAAACAAGAGAAAAAAATAGGATTTATATACAAAGCGAGATACCTTTTAAAACAACGCCTTCTAATGTTGCTTGGACATGGCTGGGTAGTCGGCAGTGACACAGTCTGGCTCATTCGGCCTTGCTACCTCACATGGACAAAAATCTTAATGAGCCACCGAGTCCCAACTGCGATCTCATGGTTCATAAGTATACAAAAAGCGAAGGGCCGATTTACAATCAACAGATTCGTGCATGTTGGCCCACAGCATTGTACGGTATCCCACTCCCTTCCCCCCACCATTGGCGGCCGTGCCTTCAGCCATCTAGACCCTAATGGAAGCTATCAAATTGGTTCCACTATCAAAAATACACCCCCTAATTTTGCAGATGTCTCTCAGAAACATCTAAAAGATACTTCCCGATGAACTACTCTGAAGTGGAGTGACTGTTGTTAGGTAGGTTAATGCGTCGGCCATTTTGCGCGCACGGCATAGTGAGCAGCAACAAAATGGCTGCCGCGTTTGCCTCCATACGTTTGCTTTGTGCTTTGGGAAGCTTTCGACTGGTTTCCCTATCGTTACGCCACAGAGCATCGCTGTTAATAACAATCCATGGGCTTGTTTGCATGATTTTCAGAAGTTTAGTGAGTATAATGGCCAACAGCACTGAATAACAGGCACTGTTATTCAGCTGTAGTGTTGCCAACTCTGGCTGGATGTTTCCCTGGAGGTTTCGTCACGTGACCTCCCGTCGCCAACCGCCCCGCCTGGTCAAACAGCCCTTTCTCCCCCATCTCCAATATTTTTTTATAACGAATTAACGAAAGCGTTAAAAGAAAAGAAAAAAAGAAAAACAATTTTAACACCCCTTTGATTTTTTTCTTTCTCCCGGGTGTTGTTCACCGCAGTGTCCTGGAGTTTAACCTTTAATTCCCGGAGACTCCAGGGCAATCCTGGAGGGTTGGCCACCCTAACCAGCTGCCAGTCTGGATATCCAGGCCTTTTCTTGTGGGGCAATGAGGGGGGAAGAGAACAGAGCGTAGAATAGGGTCGAAGCGGCTCTGAACCATCTAGAACGCAAACCCCCCGAAGTCAAACGTATCAAAGTCCTGATCCATAGTTTCGCAGTCGAATGAGCTGAAGCCCGAGCTGTCGGCCTCTTGACAGCAATCAGCTGAGTGGATGCCAAGTTCCTTGAAGTCCGGGGCAACGGTTTCGGAGGGTTGCGCACCGGACGAGGTCATCATGTAACCGAGGGTAGGACCGGCGGCGGCTCCGCCCACCAGCAGACAGGCGGCTCTGACAACCTTGTGGGACTGGGAGCCGTGTCGCAGGCACGCGACCGGGCGCCTCCCTTTACTCTTGTTTGGTTTAGCTGCGGATAGAAACGGAACAAAAAAGGTCACTGAGAAACAATAAAGATTTTTTTATCCCTTTAAATTGGAGTGAACATCAAGGTCAATCAATTTCACACACAGGCAGTGTGCGAGGAAGAATTTAAAGACCTTCCTGTCCCAGTGAAGAAAGAAAGACTTTCATTGATATCGGATGCCCCAAAGCACTTTACAATCAATGAAGTTTAATCACTGCAGTAATGTAGGAAACAAGGCAGCCAATTGACACACAGCAAGCTCCCAAAAAACAGCAGTGTGATAGTGAGCATATAATCTGTTTTAGTGATGTTGGTTGAGGGATAAATATTGGTCAGGACACCCAGGCGAACTCCCCTGCTCTTCTTTGAATAGTGGTCCTGGGATCTTTTACATCCACCTGAGAGAGCAGACGGGGCCTCGGTTTAACGTCTCATCCGAAAGACAGCACCTCCGACAGTGCAGTACTCCCTCAGCACTGCACTGGGAGTGTCAGCCTAGATTTTGTTGATTAGTGTACTTACCTCATCTTTTAATTGTCTTGATGCGGAGATGCCGGTGTTGGACTGGGGTGGACAAATGTGAGAAGTTGCACAACACCAGGTTATAGTCCAACAGCTTTATTTGAAATCACAAGCTTTCGGAGCGCTGCTCCTTCGTCAGGTGAAGTGAAGAGATGCATATAGGCACAGCATATATAGTCAGAGTCTCTGCTGGAAAAAGACTTGAACCCACAACCTTCTGACTCAGAGGCAAGTGTGCCACTCACTGAGCCGCGGCTGACACCACGGGATGGGGATGAGACAAGTGTTGCGATTTGCCATTTTGGCCGGACATTAGGGGGCAATTGCAAAGTAGGCTCCAAGTACCTCTGTGAGGAGAGGCGAGGGAAACAGCCCACACTGCTTCCGTACAATAACCAACATTCAGTTCAGGGGAGCGCTGGGAGACGCCTGGGTGTGAAGGCCCCGAGGCCTAACTCTCCACAGGTAAATGGTGCAATTCGCGCCATGGGAAGACCTAGAAGACAACAGTTTAAAAATGGAAAACCATTTTCCAAGACAATTAAAAGATGAGGTAAGAACACTCATTAACAAATCATAAGCTGAATCATTGGCTGAGGACAAGATTAGTCTTGGTTGCGATGCCCGCTATGGAAGAAAGAAAGACTTGCATTTATATAGTGCATATCATGGCTTCAGGATGTCCCAAAGTGCTTCACAGTCAATGAAGTACCTTTTCAAGTGTAGTCACTGTTGTAATGCGCACAGCAAGTTCCCACAAACAGCAATGTGATAGTGACCAGATGATCTGTTTTAGTGAGGGATAAATATTGGCCAGGACACTAGGGAGAAACTCCCCTGCTCTTCTTCAAAGGAGAGCTGTGGGATCTTTTACGTCCACCTGAGAGAGCAGACAGGGCCTCGGTTTAACGTCTCATCTGAAAGTCGGCACCTCCGACAGCGCAGCACACCCTTAATACTGCACTGGAGCGCCCACCTAGATTGATCCCACAACTTTCTGACTCCGAGGCGAAAGTGCTACCCACTGAGCCACAGCTGACTGGTCAAATGACTTGAAGACATCTGCTGTCTAGGCTTACACGTGGACAGCTAGGCCAAGCGGGCAGCGCAGGAGGGCGCAGTGCCCACAGAACTGTCACCTTTAGGAGACGAGGGGAGAAGCAGCAGAATATGAACAATCACATGCTCTACCTTCGTGGTGCTGACACGCCTTCTCCACTGCCACATGCTCTTTCTCTTGGGAGGATATCCTGTACTGTTTATCAATGTGGATCCTGCACGAGGACACGTTGGGCGAAAAGGACTTCGACGGAAAAGAGAGACAAAATAAATCAACTGTCAATGCTCAGGTTAAATATGGCAGATTAACAACACTGGGAAAGAAAGCACAGCATCAATGAAGATGATCAGAAACAGGCCCTTATTGACCTGCAGTTGGTGCTAAACCTCATGATCAAGAAAGTTTAATGTGCATTCCTAGTGAACCTTCCATGTTGGGGTAGAGCAAATGGAGCATTTAAATTGCGCTGTATCTGACCAGGGAGTGTTTGATGGGGCAGTGTAGAGGGAGCTTTAGTCTGTATCTAACCCATACTGTACCTGCCCTGTGGAGTGTTTGATGGAACAGTGTAGAGGGAGCTTTACTCTGTATCTAACCCGTGCTGTACCTGCCCTGTGGGGTGTTTGTGGGACAGTGTAGAAGGAGCTTTACTCTGTATCTAACCCGTGCTATACCTACCCTGGGAGTGTTTGATGGGAGAGTATAGAGAGAGCTTTTCTCTGTATCTAACCCGTGCTGTACTTGCCCTGGGAGTGTTTGATGGGACAGTGTAGAGGGAGTTTTACTCTGTATCTAACCTCTGCTGTTCCTGCCCTGGGAGTGTTGGATGGGACAGTGTAGAGGGAGCCTTACTCTGTATCTAACCCGTGCTGTACCTGCCCTGGGAGTGTTTGATGGGACAGTGTAGAGGGAGCTTTACTCTGTATCTAACCCCTGCTGTTCCTGCCCTGGGAGTGTTGACGGGACAGTGTAGAGGGAGCTTTACTCTGTATCTAACCCCTGCTGTTCTTGCCCTGGGAGTGTTTGTGGGACAGTGTAGAGAGAGCTTTACTCGACCCCCAATCTATGCTATTCCAAGACCTAGGAGCGCTCAATACTGTGACTGTTGAAAATGGAAAGCATTCCATTCACCAGAACTGACATCCCGTTTCTCACTAATACAAAAAGAAAATACTGCAGATGCTGGAAATCTGAAATAAAAACAGAAAATGCTGGAGACACTCAGCAGGTCAGGCAGCGTCTGTGAAGAGAGAAACAGAGTTAACGTTGCATCGACCTGAAACGTTAACTCTGTTTCTCTCTTCACAGATGCTGCCTGATCTGCTGAGTATCTCCAGCATTTTCTGTTTTTATCCCGTTTCTCACCTTGACAGGTAGAAAATTCATGAAAGAAAACGTAACAATGATAAACATCCGCTCATGCTCGGACTTCCTGTAGGGCTTCTTCTGCTGTAACTTTGGCAGAGAATCGGTGGAAACTCCGGAGAAATGGCAGATCAGCTGGACCCCTGCAGAGATTCCAGGTGCCACAGCATGCACCATCTTTATGAACCAGGGAGATTTTATGTTGTGAAATAAAGCTAGCACAACATCACCTGATGCTAGAACAATGGTGCTAGATCACATAGGAAGATAGGAGCAGGAGGAGGCCATTCAGCCCCTCGAGCCTGTTCCGCCATTCAATGAGATCATGGCTGATCTGTGACCTAACTCCATATACCCGTCTTTGGCCCATATCCCTTAATACCTTTGGTTAACAAAAAGCTATCAATCTCAGATTTAAAATTAACAATTGACCTCACATCAACTGCTGTTTGCGGAAGAGTGTGCCAAACTTCTACCACCCTTTGTGTGTAGAAGTCTTTCCTAACGTCACTCCTTAAAGGCCTGGCCATTATTTTTAGACTATGCCCCCTAGTCCTCGACTCCTCAACCAGCAGAAATAGTTTCTCTCTATCCACCCTATCAGTTCCCCTTAATACCTTGAAAATCTCGATCAAATCACCCCTTAACCTTCTAAATTCCAGGGAATACAACCATAGTTTGTGTAATCTCTCCTCGTAATTTAACCCTTGGAGTCCGGATCTCATTCTGGTAAATCTACGCTGCACTCCCTCCAAGGCCAATATATCCTTCCTAAGGTGTATCCTGCCCAGAGCTGAACACAGTACTCCAGGTGTGGTCTAACCAGGGCTTTGTAACATGATGCTAGATTACCTAGTACAACACCATCCAATGCAAGAGCACCAGTACAACATCACCTGGTGCTCGATCATCGATGCTGGATCACCTGGCTCTACATTCTAGAACACCGGTGCTAGATCCATCTGATTTAACATCATGTGGTAAGTCACCTGGTGCTAGATCACCCAGTACTGCACCGCCCAACATTACACCACCCAGCATCACATCATCCTGAGCTAGCTCAGGCCAGCACCCAGTGCTAGATCACCGAGCACGATATCACTCGTTAGTGCCAGACCACCGAGTACTGCGGTACCCAACACCACGTCGCCTGGTGCTAGATTACCCATTGCTACATCACTCAATGCTGCATCACCTGGTACCACATCACCCAACAGTACATCACCCGGGACTGGCACAATTGCAGTCAAATGCCGAATGAAGCTCCCTCTACATTGAAAAAAAAAGAAAAAACACCTGCATTTATATAGTTCATTTCATGTCTTCAAGATGTCCCAAAGTTCTTTACAGCCATGTTTGAAGTGTAATCATCGTAACTTAGGGAGATGTGGCAACCAATTTGTACACAGTAGGGTCCCACAGACAGCAATGAGATAGATGACTGGATTATTTGATGGTGTTGGCTGAGGCATAACTATTGGCCAGGACACTGGGAGAACTCCCCCTGCTCTTCTTCAAATAGTGCTACGGGATGTTTTACATCCACCTGAACAGAAAGACAGGGCCTCAGTTGAATATCTCATGTGAAAGACGGCATCGCTGACAGTGCAGCACTCCCTCAGTACTGCACTGAAGTGTCAGCCTGGATTGTGGGCGCAGGTGTCTGGAGAGGGACAACATACTGCCTCAAACACATGAGTGCCACCACTGAGCCAAGGCTGAAAGTGTCCTAGTAATGGCACTTAACTTCAACCTGAAAAGAACAACCCCGTTACTCCAATGTGGCTCTTCCATTTCCCTCAGTTGACATTCTTAGATCACACTGGACTGATATTAAAATAAAACGGAAATGTTGGAGAAAATTGGAAAAATTGGGATGGAAAGTTGTCTTCTTTTTTGGTCAGCTGGATGACTGACCCACGTGGAAACCCAGCAACGTGTTTAAGAGCCCCTAAATCCAGTGGCTGAAATCCACACCCTCACTCCATGGTGTCTGTTTTCCCAATATGGAGTCTCATCATCGGGATACATCCACTTATTGAAGTCCAGAGAGTTGAGGCGCAGGATGGCAGAGCACAGGTTTAAGGACCCCAAGCATACTGCTGGAGTTTGACCAGCTAAAGCCAAGCAGAGTACCATGAGCTACTTCCCACTGCCAGTTCAGCTAGGAGCATCCTACCCATTGGAGCACTGTTTTACAAGGTGATCTGGAGATCCCAGTGACAGGTCCTCCCTTCCAGCTTCCATTACTTAGCCTGGCTGATTGGTCACTCAGCAGTGCCCTAGAGCACAGCTGTGGCTCAGTAGGTAGCACTCTTGCCTCTGGGTCAGAAGATCGATGGGTTCATAGTCCTACTCCAGGGATTTGCTAGCACAAAATCCAGGCTGACACTCCAATGCTAGTACTGAGGGAGTGCTGCACTGTCAGAGGTGCTGTCATTTGGATAAACCGAGGCCTTGTCTGACTTTTACCAGGTGGACGTAAAGGAGCCCATGCCACTATTTCGAAGAAGAGCAGGGGAGTTCTCCCCGGTGTCCTGGGGCCAATATTTATCCCTCAATCAACAACACAAAAAAAACAGATTATCTGGTCATTATCACATTGCTGTTTGTGGGAGCTTGCTGTGCGCAAATTGGCTGCCGCGTTTCCTACATCACAACAGTGACTACACTCCAAAAAGTACATCATTGGCTTTTAATTTCCAAAGTTTGCAGATGACATGAAACTCTGAAATGTAATAAACAGTGAGGAGGATAGTGACAGACTTCAGGAGGGCGTTGAGAGACTGGTGAAATGGGCAGACACATGGCAGATGGAATTTAACGCAGGGAAGTGTGAAGTGATACATTTTGGTAGGAAGAATGAGGAGAGGCGATATAAACTAAATGGTACAATTCTAAAGGGGTGCAGGAACAGACCTGGAGGTGCCTGTGCAGAAATCTTTGAAGGTGGCAGGACAAGTTGAGAAGACTGATTAAAAAGGCTTGGGGGATCCTTGGCTTTATAAATAGAGGCATATAGAACAAAAAAAAGGAAATTATGCTAATCCTTTACAAAAACACTGGTTAGGCCCCAGCTGGAGTATTGTGTTCAGTTCTGAGCGCCACACTTTAAGAAGGATGTCAAGGCCTTGGAGAGGGTGCAGAGGATAATTACCAGAATGGTGCCAGGAATGAGGAATTTCAGACTTGAGAAGCTGGGATTGTTCTCCTTAGAGCGGAGAAGGTTAAGGGGAAATATGATAGAGGCGTTCAAAATCCTGAAGGGTTTTGATAGAGTCAGTAAGGAGAAACTGCTTCCAGTGGCAGAAGGGCCGGTAACCAGAGGACACAGAATTAAGGTAATTGGCAAAAGAACCAGAGGCGACATGAGGGAAAACATTTTTTAAGCAGAGTTGTTATGATCTAGAATGCACTGCCTGACAGGGCGGTGGGAGCAGATTCAATAGTAACGTTCAAAATGGAATTGGATAAAAACTTGGAAGTGGAAACATTTGCAGGGCTATGGGGAAAGAGCAGGGGGAGTGGGACTAATTGGAGAGCTCGTTCAAAGAGCCGGCACAGTCACGATGGGCTGAATGGCCTCCTTCTGTGCTGTATCATTCTGTGATTCTATGAATGATTCTTTGCCTCTTTTCACTAATATCATTGACAGGTAAATTGTTCACTTTTGTGACAGGTTCAAATATCAGGGGATGAGAGTAAAACTTAGGAAGTTGTTTATAAGACAGGCAGATCTTTTTCACACAAAGAGTATTTGACCTGGGGAACAGATTAGCAGGGAGGGACAATGAAGCAGTGATTATAAATGGGTTCGAGACAGTTAGATGAGTCACTTATGAGAAAAGGGATTAAAAGGCATAAGTGGGCAGGTGGGGTTGGTCTGTGAGAAAGGGCCAGGCTTATTGGGACAACCAGCCTTTGCCTGCTCGTAAATATTCCTGTGTTCTTATGAGAAAAGCATTGTTAATGTTGGGCAAACTCCTGGTCAATCACTGTCTAAAACTCCACGGCCAACCCAAAATCATTAAGATCATCATGTGGGGAAAACCAAACTGTTTTTTTATTCGTTCATGGGATGTGGACGTCGCTGGCAAGGCCAGCATTTATTGCCCATCCCTAGTTGCCCCTTGAGAAGGTGGTGGTGAGCCGCCTTCTTGAACCGCTGCAGTCCGTGTGGTGAAGGTACTCCCTCAGTGCTGTTAGGGAGGGAGTTCCAGGATTTTGACCCAGCGACGATGAAGGAACGGCCGATATATTTCCAAGTCAGGATGGTGTGTGACTTGGAGTGGAACTTGCAGGTGGTGGTGTTCCCATGCGCCTGCTGCCCTTGTCCTTCTAGGTGGTAGAGGTCGCGGGTTTGGGAGGTGCTGTCGAAGAAGCCTTGGCGAGTTGCTGCAGTGCACCTTGTAGATGGTACACACTGCAGCCACGGTACGCCGGTGGCGGAGGGAGTGAATGTTTAAGGTGGTGGATGGGGTGCCAATCAAGCGGGATGCTTTGTCCTGGATGGTGTTAAGCTTCTTGAGTGTTGTTGGAGCTGCGCTCATCCAGGCAAGTGGAGAGTATTCCATCACACTCCTAACTTGTGCCTTGTAGATGGTGGAAAGGCTTTGGGGAGTCAGGAGGTGAGACACTCGCCGCAGAATACCCAGTCTCTGGCCTGCTCTTGTTGCCACAGTATTTATGTGGATGATCCAGTTAAGTTTCTGGTCAATGGTGACCCCCAGGATGTTGATGGTGGGGGATTCGGCGATGGTAATGCTATTGAATGTGATGGGGAGGTGGCTAGATTCTCGCTTGTTGGAGATAGTCATTGCCTGGCACTTCTGTGGCGCGAATGTTACTTGCCAGCCCAAGCCATTAAAGGGCAAAAGATTCAGCTCCACGATTCTCATTCACCAGTATACCAAAACATTAGCCTGTCCGAGCCCAACTTTGGTGCAGGCAGGATTTCACTAAGCCCCACAAATCTACCCAACCCAAGCTGCAACCTCAGATTTAGGCCTCACGCTCCTATTTGTCACCACAGTGATTCTATCAAACCTGCCTAAGATCTGAGATCCAAAGCAACCAGGGTTGCCAAGGCAGAAGAGGGGACCGGATAGGGTAGGATGGAGGTGCGGGTGTTTGGGAGGTGGGAACGGGGCGCTCGTGGCTTAAGTACTGAGATTTTTGTTTCTGATCATTTTAAGTTCCTTGTAAACCTTAAGGGGTAAAAATTGAGTCGCGCCCCATTTGGGGCGCTAACCTCGCCGGGGCGCGACTTTTAGCGCCCCGAAAAAATTAGCGGCCCCGCGCCGGAACTTCAGTGGTTGCGCCCCAAGAGGGAAGCGGGGCGCCACTGGAAGCACCCCGCATCCCTCTTGGGGCGCTGCGAGGGAATATCCTGGCGCTACGTGCCGCAGCGCCACGCGCTGCGGCACGTCGCGCCGCGGTATTGCAGGCCTTCCTCCCCTTCTTAAAGGGGAGGGACCCTGCGCAGCGCGAACTGGGGCCCAGCTGGGCCCCCAGGGATCGGGAGTGCCGGCAAAAGAGCCCGGCACTCAAGAGAAGTGCCGGGCTCTTGGAGCGCAGCCGGCACTTCACGGTGGGGGGGCTTCACGGGGGCCGGGGACAGCAACGGGGGCAGGTGCTGGCAGGCGGCCAGCAACAAAAATGGCCGCCTGCCACCTCCCCTTTAAATATCGCCGCCCCGGCCGCACGTACGCCTCCCTGAACCCGTCGGACATAGCGTCTGGCGGTAAATCAGGGGGCGCGACTGAAGATCACGGCCGGGGCGCGAGCGGGGTGCTGCGCACGGCGATGACGTCATCGCCGGCGGCGCAGCGCCACAGGGCGCTACCGGCTGCCGCCGCCGCTAACCTCCCGCTGAATTTTTCGGGAGGCGTGGGCGGCGCTGCGCCCAGGCGTTAGCTGCTTTACGCCCCATTAGCGCCCTCTTAAGGCGCTAACGGGAGGCGCAAGCAGCTGAATTTTTCCCCCTAAAGATTTTAATAACTCCTGCCTCAATTTCAGAAGACACAGAAGTAATGGAAAAATTGATTCTACTTTTAAAACGATAGGATTTTTGCAGTTTGCTTTATATTTTAGAAGCTTTCTAAGACATCCGACGTAAAATCTCAACCATCTAATAAGTGGCACCTCGGAGTACAAGTGGACTTCTGCCCTGAACTATGGATGTGGGAGCATTAGATAGATGAACGAAAGATCTTACCTCTTTCATCTTCCTAAGCATCTTCAACCAGTGACTGCATTGAGAGAACAGATAAAAGAGTTAATGTAAAATGCCTATCGCATGAAAGGGTCCTCTTGTGCAATGGGCCAGTGGTTTGCGGGATTACACGAAGCTTAAACTCATGGGAATACAGCATCAGATACTTCCCTTTACACCGAGGCCGTCATTGAGGCAGTGTGACTGGGCTGCCCAATTTCACTGGAACCGTTGGATTCCTGAAAGTAATTGATGGGACCCACATGGCCACCTGGGCCACCTGGCACAATGCAATGGGCTACATGATCAAAATGGGGTTCTAATCCAGAAACCTGCAGCTGGTCAGTGATCACTAACACCATACATAGCATCCAGGTCAATGCCAGTCTCCCAGGCAGCACCCATGATGCTTTCACCTTGTGACAATGATTTGTGCCGCTATTGGAAGCAGAGTGAGATTGGAAGGATGACTCCTTGGAAACTAAAGCCACCCTCTTCAACCCTGGCGGCCCTGAAGCAAAATGCAGGTGCCCGGCCCATGCAACCACCAGGCTTACTGAGCAGGCGTTGGTGAGACATAAAATGTATCTTATCGAAACATATAAGATATTGAGGGGGCTCGACAGGGTAGATGCAGCGAGGATGTTTCCCCTCATGGAGAAATCTAGAACTCGGGGGCACAGTCTCAGAATAAAGGGTCGCCCTTTTAGAACTGAGATGAGGAGGAACTTCTTCTCTCAGAGGATCGTAAATTTGTGGAATTCTCTGCCCCAGAGAGCTGTGGAGGCTGGGTCATTAAATACATTTAAAGTGGAGATAGACAAATTTTTGCATGGTAAGGGAGTGAAGGGTTATGGGGAGCGGGCTGGGAAGTGACTTTGAGCCCTAGATCAGCCATGATCTTATTGAATGGCGGAGCAGGCTCGAGGGGCCAAGTGGCCTATTCCTGCTCCTATTTCGTATGTTCTTATGTATTTTCTGTAACTTTGAATGCATCAGGATGATTTGCGTCAAAAAATTTGAACCAACTTCCATGATTGCATTTTCTTAAACAGGCTGTGCCTAATGTATAATAATAATGGTGACCTAAGAAAACTACTAGGCACTTGGTCTAAGCGTTAAACAAAGCTTTAATCAACTGTTTTGCAATATGGAGATCTAGTTGTGTCCTTCACTAGTTCCTGTTGAGGAATGTCCTGAGCAAGCTGGGCCCATGCCCGAGTATTTATACTCTCCCTGGACAGCGCCACCAGCAGGCCGCCCAGTATTACTTCATACATGAATGACAAGATTCATGTCAAATGGTTTGATGGCTTCAAACGTTAATGTTCATGCGTAAAGAGGGATTTAAAAGACAAATATGGTGTGGCGCTTTCCTCGGCCCTCGATTGTTTACGCTGATTACCACTTGTTTCACGCTGGTTTCTGCATTTCAGAGTCCGAGACTCTCAGGAAATTTCGCTGTAACTCGCCAACGAGAAGATTGGTGTAAATATTGGCGTAGACCATTTCACGAAATTCCAGGCCACAACCTTACTCTAAACAATCATAAAGAAACTTTCGAGCCCAACTTCAAATACAGTGCAACCAAGTTATTGCCCTACTTTGCGTGAGTGATGTCCATAAGTTTTCTCACGGTGCTTCCCCTTAGTGCTGGTGCACTGTGTGTGTTGGTTAGTCCCTAATATAAGAACATAGGAAATAGGAGCCGGAGGAGGCCATTTGGCCCTTCGAGCCTGCTCTGCCATTCAATAAAATCATGACTGATCTTCTACCTTAATTCCACTTTCCTGCACTATCCCCATAAGAACATAAGAAGTAGGAGCAGGAGTAGGCCATACGACCCTTCGGGCCTGCTCCGCCAGTCAATAGGATCATGGCTGATCCGAACCTAGACTCACGTCCACTTCCCTGCCCGCTCCCCATAACCCTTAATTCCCTCATCAGCTAGGAAACTGTCTATCTCCGTTTTAAATTTATTTAATGTCGCAGCTTCCACAGCTCTCTGAGGTAGCAAATAACCCTTGATTCCCTTAATATTCAACAATCTATCCACAGCCCTCTGGGGTAGAGAATTCCAAAGATTCACCACCCTCTGAGTGAAGAAATCTCTCTTCATCTCAGTCCTAACCTATGAAATCTTCTAAGTGACTCCCCCATGGAAGGAGCAAGTGTGCTGGGTGAGTGCAGGGTGTCCGTGAGAGCCCATTGGAATTCAGGTGGCCTTGTACCTTCTTGTGTTGGTTCCTGAGCTGGGCCTGCAACTGATTCATCTGATGTAGCTAACTGGTCCTGCCCAATTTCTGCCACGCCTAAGGAGGAAACAAAGAACTTGCATTTCTATAGCGCCTTTCACGGCCTCAGGACATCCCAAAGCGGCTTACAGCCGATGATGTACTTTTGGAGTGTTGTCACTGTTGTAATGCAGGAAACGCGGCAGTCAATTTTCACCACAGCAAGCTCCCACAAACAGCAATAAACTAATGACCGGATAATCTGTTTTTCAATCTGCTGATTGAGGGAGAAATAGTGGTCAGAACACTGGGGAGAACTCCCCTGCTCTTCTTCGAAATAGTGCCACGGGATCTTTTACGTCCACCTGAGAGGGCAAACGGGGCCTCGGTTTAACGTCTCATAGAAACATAGAAACATAGAAGATAGGAGCAGGAGTAGGCCATTCGGCCCCTCTAGCCTGCTCCGCCATTCAATGAGATCATGGCTGATCATCCAAATTCAGTACCCTGTACCTGCTTTCTCCCCATATCCCTTGATCCCTTTAGCCTTAAGAAATATATCCAACTCCTTCTTGAATATATTTAATGAATTGGCCTCTACTGCCTTCTGTGGTAGAGAATTCCACAGGTTCACCACTCTCTGGGTGAAGAAATTCCTCCTCATTTCTGTCCTAAATGGCTTACCCCTTATCCTTAGACTGTGACCCCTGGTTCTGGACTCCCCGACCATCGGGAACATACTTCCTGCATCTAGTCTGTCCAGTCCTTTCAGAATTTTATAAGTTTCAATGAGATCCCCTCTCATTCTTCTAAACTCCAGCGAGTATAAGCCCAATCGACCCAATCTCTCCTCATATGTCATTCCTGCCATCCCAGGTATCAGTCTGGTAAATCTTCGCTGAACTCCTTCCATGGCAAGAATCTCCTTCCTCAGATAAGGCGACCAAAACTGCACACAATACTCAAGATGTGGTCTCACCAAGGCCCTGTACAACTGCAGCAAGACATCCTGAAAGACGGCACCCACGACAGTGCAGCGCTCCCTCAGCACTGCACTGGGAGTGTGGATTATGCACTCAAGTCTCTGGAGTGGGACTTGAACCACACACAGAGGAGAGAGTGCTACCAAGTGAGTCATGACTGACACTAACTATTGTCTACTGTCAGCTCTGTGAGGTTAAGTGGAGATTGTTGGGAGAACTTAGAAGGAATGAGAAAAAAAAATGAATCTGAATGAAAAGGGAAGCAAATTGTCAGGAGTTATCTGATCTCAGATTTGGCTGCATTCGTGAGATTGACTTCCCCTGAGTGTCTTTGGGCTAGGTCAAAGCATGGAAAAATAGTCAAAAGACTAAATTAAAAGCTCTTTATCTGAATGCACGCAGCATTCGTAACAAGATTGATGAGTTGACGGCACAAATCAGAAATAAATGGGTATGATCTGATAGCCACTACAGAGACGTGGTTGCAAGGTGACCAAGGCTGGGAACTGAATATTCAGGGTGTATTTGACATTTCGGAAGGATAGACAGAAAGGAAAAGGAGGTGGGGTAGCTCTGTTAATAAAGGATGAGATCAGTGCAGTAGTGAGAAATGATATTGGCTCAGAAGAGCAAGATGTAAAATCAGTTTGGGTGGAGATAAGAAATAATAAGGAAAAGAAGTCACTGGTGGCCGTAGTCTATAGGTCCCCTAACAGTAGCTACACTGTTGGACAGAGTATAAATCAAGAAATAATGGAGGCTTGTAAGAAAGGTACAGCAATAATCATGGGCGTTTTAATCTTCATATTGATTGGACAAATCAAATTGGCCAAGGTAGCCTCGAGGAAGAGTTCATAGAGTGTATCCGGGATGGTTTCCTAGAACAATACGTTGTGGAACCTACCAGGGAGCAGGCTATCTTAGATCTGGTACTGTGTAATGAGACAGAATTAATAAATGATCTCATAGTAAAGGATCCTCTAGGAAAGAGTGATCATAGCATGGTTGAATTTCAAATTCAATTGGAGGGTGAGAAAGTTGGGTCTCAAGCCAGTGTCCTGATCTTAAATAAAGGCAATTACAAAGGTATGAAGGCAGAGTTGGCTAAAATGGACTGGGAGAATAGATTAAAGGGTAAGACGGTTGTTAAGCAGTGGCAGACATTTAAGGAGATATTTCATAACTCTCAACAAAAATATATTCCAGTGAGAAGGAAAGACTTTAAGAGAAGGAAGAACCATCCGTGGCTAACTAAGGAAGTAAAGGATGATATCAAATTGAAAACAAAGGCATATAATGTCGCCAAGATTGGTGGAAGACCAGAGGATTGGGAAATTTTTAAAAACCAGCAAAGGACGACTAAAAAAATAATAAAGAGAGAGAAGATAGCTTATGAGTGTAAACTAGCAAGAAATATAAAAACAGATAGTAAGAGCTTCTACAGGTATATAAAAAGGAAGAGAGTAGCTAAAGTAAATGTTGGTCCCTTAGAGGATGAGACTGGGGAATTAATAATGGGGAACAGGGAAATGGCAGAGACTTTGAACAAATATTTTGTATCAGTCTTCACGGTAGAAGACACTAAAACCATTCCAATAATACATAATCAAGGGGCTATAGGGAGGAGGGAACTTAAAACAATCACTATCACTATCACTAAAGAAAAAGTACTTGGTAAAATAATGGGACTAAAGGTGGACAAGTCCCCTGGACCTGATGGCCTGCATCCTAGGGTCTTAAAAGAAGTGGCTGCAGAGATAGTGGATGCATTGGTTGCAATCTACCAAAATTCCCTGGAGAGGTCCCAGTGGATTGGAAAACCACAAATGTAACGCCCCTATTTAAGAAAGGAGGGAGACGGAAAGCAGGAAACTATAGATCAGTTAGCCTAACATCTGTCATTGGGAAAATGCTGGAGTCCATTATTAAGGAAGCAGTAGCAGGACATTTAGAAAATCATAATACAGTCAAGCAGAGTCAGCATGGTTTTATGAAAGGGAAATCATGTTTGACAAATTTGCTGGAGTTCTTTGAGGATGTAACGAGCAAGGTGGATAAAGGGGAATCAGTGGATGTGGTGTATTTGGATTTCCAGAAGGCATTCGATAAGGTGCCACATAAAAGGTTACTGCACAAGATAAAAGCTCACGGGGTTGGGGGTAATATATTAGCATGGATAGAGGATTGGCTAACTAACAGAAAACAGAGAGTCGGGATAAATGGGTCATTTTCTGGTTGGCAAACTGTAACTAGTGGGGTGCCACATGGATCAGTGCTGGGGCCACAACTATTTACAATCTATATTAATGACTTGGATGAAGGGACCGAGTGTAATGTAGCCAAATGTGCTGATGATACAAAGATAGGTGGGAAAGCAAGTTGTGAAGAGGACACAAAGGGCTGGATTTTGCCAGCCCTGGAGAGGCGGGACTGCCGGGAAAATGGCAGAATCTGGGGGCAGGTGCCCAACATGCCCCCAACCCGCCTCTGCCATCTTGCCAGGAGGTGGGTACCCGTCCCACGCCGTGTCCCGTCTCCTTGGAGGCGGGAAAGGATTACTGCCACTTAACTGCCTGTTAACAGGTAGTTAACAGGCAGTTAAGAGGATTATCCCCATTTTGCCCACACAAGTGTGCGGGCTTCCCGAAGGCTCCGAACCCCGCCAGGGTCACCGAGGCGAGTAGTGGGTCTGCGGGGGTCGGAGGGGTCCAAAAGTGTGCTGTGAAGGTAAGTGATGGGTGCAAGTGTGGAGAGGTGAGTATCTGAGGTAAGTGGACAGTGTTAAAAAAAAGTGTACTTACCTTTGTTTCTTCCTGCAGGCTTCAGTCGGTGTGAATGCAGAGAGTCTCGCACCTTCACGGTAGAGATGACAGATGGCCGTTGCATTCTCCAATGCAACAACCATCTAATTTCTACAAAAGAAAGAGGTTTGATGAGGTCTTGAATTCAAGACCTCATCAAACTACAGAGAATGTCAGTGTTTGACAGCTTCACAGAGCTGTCAAACGATGACAATTCATCTGTCAAAAATTTTTGACAGATGAAATGTCATATGTTGATGTTCTCTGTAACCGGCTTTCCCTTAATTGGCCTGCTAAGCCCGCTGGGCAGGCTAAACAAGGTCAATCAAGGGAAAATAGCGTGGGTTGGCCAGAAGTCGACGGAGGCGGGACTGAAAGCCGACAAGTGGGAGTCCCGCCTCCAAAAGCTCCCCATTGGCAAAATCCAGCCCAAACAATCTGCAAAGGGATATAGACAGGCTAAGTGAGTGGGCAAACATTTGGCAGATGGAGTATAATGCGGGAAAGTGCGAGGTTATCCACTTTGGTAAGAAAAATAAAAAAGCTAATTATTATTTAAATGAAGAGAGATTACAAAATGCTGCAGTACAGAGGGACCTGGGGGTCCTTGTGCATGAAACACAAAAAGTTAGCATGCAGGTACAGCAAGTAATCAGGAAGGCAAATGGAATGTTGGCCTTTATTGCAAGGGGAATGGAGTATAAAAGTAGGGAAGTCCTGCTACAACTGTACAGGGTATTGGTGAGATCGCACCTGGAGTACTGCGTACAGTTTTGGTCTCCTTATTTAAGGAAGGATATATTTGCATTGGAGGCAGTTCAGAGAAGGTTTACGAGGTTGATTCCTGAGATGAAGCGGTTGAGTTATGAAGAAAGGTTGAGCAGGTTGGGCCTATACTCATTGGAGTTTAGAAGAATGAGAGGTGATCTTATTGAAACATACAAGATACTGAGGGGGCTCGACAAGGTAGATGCAGAGAGGATGTTTCCCCTCATGGGGGAATCTAGAACTCGGGGGCATAGTTTCAGAATAAGGGGTTGCCCATTTAAAACTGAGATGAGGAGGAATTTCTTCTCTCAGAGGGTCGTAAATCTGTGGAATTCTCTGCCCCAGAGAGCTGTGGAGGCTGGGTCATTAAATACATTTAAGGTGGAGATAGACAGATTTTTGAACAATAAGGGAGTGAAGGGTTATGAGGAGCGGGCAGGGAAGTGGCTTTGAGCCCTAGATCAGATCAGCCATGATCTTATTAAATGGCGGAGCAGGCTCGAGGGGCCAAATGGCCGACTGCTGCTCCTATTTCTTATGTTCTTATGTTCTTATGAAAGGCAGAAACAAATTACCCACTCAACATCGCTAGATCTCTAGTGACACCCCCCCACCCAAGGACAGCTGGAAACTGTTTGACTACGAATGTCAGTTGGTAATACTTCTCCGCACGGCCCACTAGACCGCCCACAGTCGCTTCCCAAGCTGACACATGAAGAACCAGAGGGACGGGACGCTCGGGAGAAACGAAAAGAGAAGCAAAGTGCCACAAATAAAGAAATAAAACGATGACATGACCGGGCGGCGTAGTAACTCATTGTAACTGAAGTTTCTGAGGGATGTGACAAGCTGCTATATAAATGCAAATTCTTTCTCTCTGTCCACTAGGAATCCTGAGTTTGAATCCCAGTTTCATAAGAACATAAGAAATAGGAGCAGGAGTCGGCCATTCGGCCCCTCGAGCCTGCTCCGCCATTCAATAAGATCATGGCTGATCTTCGACCTCAACTCCACTTTCCCGCCCAATCCCCATATCCCTTGAATCCCTTAGTGTCAAAAAATCTACCGATCTCAGCCTTGAATATGCTCAAAGACTCAGCATCCACAGCCCTCTGGGGCAGAGAATTCCAAAGATTCTCAATCCTCTGAGTGAAGAAATTCCTCCTCATCTCAGTCCTAATTGGCCGACCCCTTATCCTGAGACTATGACCCCTGGTTCTAGACTCTCCAGCCAGGGGAAACAGCCTCTCAGCATCTACCATGTCAAGCCCTCTAAGAATTTTATATATTTCAATGAGATCACCTCTCATTCTGCTAAACTCCAGAGAGTATCGGCCCATTCTCCTCAATCTCTCCTCATAGGACAGCCCTCTCATCACATGATACGTATTCATTCTCAGGCTCACCCAGAAGTTAGGAATGGTTGTCTCCTTGAATGGGGCTTACTGAAAGGACAGACTCATTCCTTCTGGGTACCTGGGTGGAGAGAGGATGTGGTTCAGTTTAGGGGAGGAGACGAGCCTGAGGGGAGGACAAGAGGAGGTGATTGGCAGTTCACAGTCAGGTGTGCCCTCCACCCTCCAGTCTGGTCTCGCATGTGTAGAATGGTCAATTGGGTGGAATATTGAGGAACGTCTTCTCCCCCACATGAATCTATATCGCAGCTTGAGAGGAGAAAACTGGAGCTGTGCAACTAAACCGTGAACGAGACTTATTTCACTGGATTGCCTCACGCAATTCACTGGGGACTGACTGCGTACGAGAGCTTTATTCACATTAGTTGGAAGTGTCAACCGTCCCATGCTACTTTGGCCTCAATTGCGTGTGCTAACTTGGCTCCCTCACACTATCAGGCTCAGTAAAGGTGCTTTCATATGGCACCAGACCGGCCAGACTCTCCTCCAGTGGAGGTCCGGCCATGTTTCCAGCCAAACGCAGCGCTGGTGAGACTTACTAAGACCGTAAGGCTGGAAGATGCGATGAAGGTGGGTCCTCCCCAGCAGCTAATCTTCATCAATTCCAGCAGTTTCACATTTGGATGCAGTTGGCTGCGTGAAACCTGAACTCGAGGAACTCAGCGGCTCCAGGCTGGGACTCAGATACGATGAGAACAGCGTCAGCTTCCAAGCCTCCATTCTCAGGCCTTCTACATTGGATCTTTTATTAATTCATAATTGAATTGACGAATGGCCACTTGGATGATGCACTGGACTAAGCTCTGGAATTCCCTCCTTAAACCTCTCTACCTCTCTTTCCTCCTTTAAGACGCTCCTAAAACCAAGCTTTTGGTCATCTGCCCTAATATCTCCTTATGTCACCGACAGAAATTGGTGTCAAATTCCTGTCTGATGAGGCTCCTGTGAATCGCCTTTGGGATGTTTTACGAGGCTAAAGGCGCTAGATAAATGCCAGTTGTTGTTGTTGTAATTCTAAATACAGTTGCAGGTCACCTTCCTGCCACACTCTCCCAGTTGTATGAAAGAGAGGTGGGCCTGCTGATCCCTCAATGGAAAGGCTGCAGCGTCTCTCCGCGCCTTCCTCTGTTTAGATTGCCTCCAGTCCTTTTAATGGGCTCGTGTTACCGCAGAGACTAAAGTGGAGTTGATGTACTGGAGGGCGATGGAATTCAATGGGGGCAATTTCCATGTAAGCTACGGGATCGGGTGGCGCGCCGGTTTTAGATCCTGCCCAATATTGCTCGCCGTTGATTTCAATAGAAACATACAAAAATAGGAGCAGGAGTAGGCCATTCGGCCCTTCGCGCCTGCTCTGCCATTCAATATGATCATGGCTGATCCTCTATCTCAATACCATATTCCCGCTCTCTCCCCATACCCCTTGATGCCCCTTGTGTCTAGAAATCTATCTATCTCCTTCTTAAATATATTCAGTGACTTGGCCTGCACTGCCTTCTGTGGTAGAGGATTCCACAGGTTTACCACCCTCTGAGTGAAGAAATTTCTCCTCATCTCAGTCCCAAATGTCCTATCCCATATCCTGAGACTGTGGCCCCTCGTTCTAGACCCCCCAGCCAGGGGAAACATCCTCCCTGTATCCAGTCTATCTAGCCCTGTCAGAATTTTATACTTTTCAATGAGATCCCCTCTCATTCTTCTAAACTCTAGTGAATACAGGCCTAGTCAACCCAATCTCTCCTCGTACGACAGTCCTGCCATCCCGGGAATCAGTCTGGTGAACCTTCGCTGCACTCCCTCTATGGCAAGTATATCCTTTCTTAGGTAAGGAGTGTAGAGTGTAGAATAGGGTGGGGTGTTTCAGGCCGTTCAGTATCCGTGAGCCAGCTCCCGCTGATTTGTGCTGTTAAATGCTCTTTCCATAAGTTTACAGAAACCAGATTTAACCCTGTAAACGCCGGGAACTGGCTCCCGGACTCTGGGATCCCAAAATTCAAATTCAAACTGGTTGATGTCATCACAACTCCTGAAGTATTAAACAGACTGCAAAAATAAACAATGTGAAAGGTAATCCGCAATCTTCAGAACAGTTTGATTTGCCAAAATTGCCCCAATTTTGCATTTTAAAAAATTCATTCCTGGGATGTGGGCGTCGCTGTCAAGGACAGCCTTTATTGCCCATCCCTAACTGCCCTTGAGAAGTGGTGGTGAGCCACCTTCTTGAACCGCTGCAGTCCGTGTGGTGAAGGTACCCCCACAGTGCTGTTAGGGAGGGAGTTCCAGGATTTTGACCCAGCGACGATGAAGGAACGGCCGATATACTTCCAAGTCAGGGTGGTGTGTGTGACTTGGCGGGGAATTTGGAGGTGGTGGTGTTCCCGGGCGCCTGCTGCCCTTGTCCTTCTAGGTAGTGGAGGTCGCAGGTTTGGGAGGAATGGTGTCTTTTTAAAATTTGTTCTTAGGATATGGGTGACACTGGCTAGGCCTCATTTATTGCCCATCCCTAGTTGCCCCGAGAAGGTGATGTGGGCCATGCTGTGTGGACTAGAGACAAGTGTAAGCCAGACTGGGTAGGGATGGCAGGTTCCCTTCCCTGATGGATGTTTGTTGGGTTTTAAGACAATCCACCAGCTTTTATGGTCATTATTTTTACTGCCACCAACCCACAGATTCCCAGAATTGAAACCTACCCCGTCTGTTGGGAATCTGATGGATCGGGTGCAACGCTGGTTTCACACCCATCCAATTTTACTCTCCGTTGAAGTCAATTGAGAGTAATATTGGGCGGGGCGTAAAACCAGCGTTCCACCTGATCCCATGGGATTCCTGCCTACTGAGTTACGTTAAAATTGCCCCCCCATTGAATTTGATCGCATCACTTTCACAGAACATGTGGAGTCAGGGGACAAGTAGGACATAGGAAGGTAGGAACAGGAGTAGGCCATTCAGCCCCTCGAGCCTGTTCCGCCATTCAATGAGATCATGGCTGATCTGCGACCTAACTCCATATACCCCCGTCTTTGCCCCAGATCCCTTAATACCTTTGGTTAACATAAAGCTATCAATCTCCGATTTAAAATTAACAATTGATCTAACATCAATTGCCGTTTGCAGAAGAGAGTTCCAAACTTCTACCACCCTTTGTGTGCAGAAGTTTTTCCTAATTTGCCGAGTATCCACACCTTTTCCAGCAGGGCAGTGACTGAATACTGAATACCTCCTCCAGCCCCACAACCCTCCCGAGATCTCGGTGTTCGTCCAATTCTGGCCTCTTGTGCATCGCCGATTTTCATCGCTCCACCATTGGCGGCCGTGCCTTCAGCCGTCTAGGCCCGAAGCTCTGGAATTCCCTCTCTAAACCTCAACGCCTCTCTCTCTCTTTAAGACGCTCCTTAAAACCTACCTCTTTGACCAAGCTTTTGGTCACCTGTCCTAATTTCTCCTTATGTGGCTGGGTGTCCAATTTTTATCCAGGCTCCTGTGAAGTGCCCTGGGAACATTTTACTGCATTAAAGGCACAATAGAAATGCAAATTGTTGTTGTTGACTGGCAGCAGGTACCTTGGCAAGTACTTATTTTCCCCTCCATTACCCAGGGTCATGAAGCCCAATTGTCGCACTCTTACCAAAGCCCAACCTAGCACGGGACAGGGGACTGTGGCTGGAGAGCTTTCCCGGTCTGTTCCGTCTCAGTTCCACACAAAATAAGCAGGGCATTGTTTCATGAACTAAAAATACTACAGAAATCAGGATGACCTTGATGGAATCTCTGCTGCTCAGCCTTGTTTCAGTACCTGCCTGTTCTTCCCAGGGCAGATCTGTAGTCTCTCAGAAGAACAAGGAGCCCGTCTGCACAGCCTCTGTAAACAGTCTCACGGTATTCTTTTGGACTCCAGCAGAAAAAACCCAGTATCATCCTTGCACCATCATCCCTTTTGTCATTTAATCTTGGCAGGCGGGAATCCTATGGGATCAGGTGGAACGCTGGTTTTACACCCCGCCCAATATTACTCTCAATTGACTTCAACGGAGAATAAAATTGGATGGGTGTGAAACCAGCGTTGCATCCGATCCATCAGATTCCCAACAGACGGATTACGTTTCCAATTCTGGGAAGAGGTTGGTGGCAGAAAAAATAATGACCATAAAAGCTGGTGGATTGTCTTAAAACTCAACTAATATCCATCAGGGAAGGGAACCTGCCATCCCTACCCAGTCTGGCTTAAACTTGTCTCTAGTCCACACAGCATGGCCCACATCACCTTCTCGGGGCAACTAGGGATGGGCAATAAATGAGGCCTAACCAGTGTCACCCATATCTGAATAACAAATTTTAAAAAGACACCTACGGAACCATTCCTCCCAAACCCGCGACCTCTACCGTCTAGAAGGACAAGGGCAGCAGGCGCCTGGGAACACCACCACCTCCAAGTTCCCCGCCAAGTCACACACCATCCTGACTTGGAAATATATCACCGTTTCTTCATCGTCGCTGGGTCAAAATCCTGGAACTCCCTCCCTAACAGCACTGTGGGAGCACCTTCACCACATGGACTGCAGCGGTTCAAGAGGGCGGCTCACCACCACCTTCTCAAGGGCAATTAGGGATGGGCAATAAATGCCGGCCTTGACAGCAACGCCCACATCCCAGGAATGAATTTTTTTTTAATGCAAAATTGGGGCAATTTTGGCAAATCAAACTGTTCTGAAGATTGCGGATTACCTTTCACATTGTTTATTTTTGCAGTTTGTTTACTACTTCAGGAGTTGTGATGACATCAACCAGTTTGAATTTGAATTTTGGGATCCTAGAATCCGGGAGCCAGTTCCCAGCGTTTACGGGGTTAAATCTGGTTTCTGTAAACTTATGGAAAGAGCATTTAACAGCACAAATCAGCGGGAGCTGGCTCACGGATACTGAACGGCCTGAAACACCCCACCCTATTCTACACTCTACACTCCTTACCTAAGAAAGGATATACTTGCCATAGAGGGAGTGCAGTGAAGGTTCACCAGACTGATTCCTGGGATGGCAGGACTGTCGTACGAGGAGAGATTGGTTCGACTAGGCCTGTATTCACTAGAGTTTAGAAGAATGAGAGGGGATCTCATTGAAAAGTATAAAATTCTGACAGAGCTAGACTAACTGGATGCAGGGAGGATGTTTCCACTGGCTGGGGGGTCTAGAACGAGGGGTCACAGTCTCAGGATTTGGGGTAGGACATTTAGGACTGAGATGAGGAGAAATTTCTTCACCCAGAGGGTGGTGAACCTGTGGAATTCTCTACCACAGAAGGCTGTGGAGGCCAAGTCACTGAATATATTTAAGAAGGAGATAGATAGATTTCTAGACACAAGGGGCATCAAGGGGTATGGGGAGAGAGCGGGAATATGGTATTGAGATAGAGGATCAGCCATGATCATATTGAATGGCGGAGCAGGCTCGAAGGGCCGAATGGCCTACTCCTGCTCCTATTTTTCTATGTTTGTATTGAAATCAACGGCGAGCAGTATTGGGCAGGATCTAAAACTGGCGCGCCACTCGATCCCGTGGCTTACATTGAAATTGCCCCCATTGAATTCCATCGCCCTCCAGTACATCAACTCCACTTTAGTCTCTGAGGTAACACGAGCCCATTAAAAGGACTGGAGGCAATCTAAACAGAGGAAGGCGCGGAGAGACGCTGCAGCCTTTCCATTGAGGGATCAGCAGGCCCACCTCTCTTTCATACAACGGGAAGAGTGTGGCAGGGAGGTGACCAGCAACTGTATTTAGAATTACAACAACAACAACTGGCATTTATCTAGCGCCTTTAGCCTCGTAAAACATCCCAAAGGCCATTCACAGGAGCCTCATCAGACAGGAATTCGACACTGAGCCACATAAGGAGATATTAGGGCAGGTGACCAAAAGCTTGGTTTTAGGAGCGTCTTAAAGGAGGAAAGAGAGGTAGAGAGGTTTAAGGAGGGAATTCCAGAGCTTAGTCCAGTGCATCATCCAAGTGGCCATTCTTCAATTCAATTATCAATTAATAAAAGATCCAATGTAGAAGGCCTGGGAATGGAGGCTTGGAAGCTGACGCTGTTCTCATCGTATCTGAGTCCCAGCCTGGAGCCGCTGAGTTCCCCGAGTTCAGGTTTCACGCAGCCAACTGCATCCAAATGTGAAACTGCTGGAATTGGTGAAGATTAGCTGCTGGGGAGGACCCACCTTCATCGCCTCTTCCAGCCTTACGGTCTTAGTAAGTCTCACCAGCGCTGCGTTTGGCTGGAAACATGGCCGGACCTCCACTGGAGGAGAGTCTGGCCGGTCTGGTGCCATATGAAAGCACCTTTACTGAGCCTGATCGTGTGAGGGAGCCAAGTTAGCTCACGCAATTGAGGCCAAAGTAGCATGGGACGGTTGACACTTCCAACTAATGTGAATAAAGCTCTCGTACGCAGTCAGTCCCCAGTGAATTGTGTGAGGCAATCCAGTGAAATAAGTCTCGTTCACGGTTTAGTTGCACAGCTCCAGTTTTCTCCTCTCAAGCTGCGATATAGATTCATGTGGGGGAGAAGACGTTCCTCAATATTCCACCCAATTGACCATTCTACACATGCGAGACCAGACTGGAGGGTGGAGGGCACACCTGACTGTGAACTGCCAATCACCTCCTCTTGTCCTCCCCTCAGGCCCGTCTCCTCCCCTGAACTGAACCACACCCTCTCTCCACCCAGGTACCCAGAAGGAATGAGTCTGTCCTTTCAGTAAGCCCCATTCAAGGAGACAACCATTCCTAACTTCTGGGTGAGCCTGAGAATGAATACGTATCATGTGATGAGAGGGCTGTCCTATGAGGAGAGATTGAGGAGAATGGGCCTATATTCTCTGGAGTTTAGCAGAATGAGAGGTGATCTCATTGAAATATATAAAATTCTTAGAGGGCTTGACATGGTAAATGCTGAGAGGCTGTTTCCCCTGGCTGGAGAGTCTAGAACCAGGGGTCACAGTCTCAGGATAAGGGGTCGGCCAATTAGGACTGAGATGAGGAGGAATTTCTTCACTCAGAGGATTGAGAATCTTTGGAATTCTCTGCCCCAGAGGGCTGTGGATGCTCAGTCGTTGAGTATATTCAAGACTGAGATCAATAGATTTTTGGGTACTAAGGGAATCAAGGGATATGGGGATCGGGCGGGAAAGTGGAGTTGAGGTCAAAGATCAGCCATGATCTTATTGAATGGCGGAGCAGGTTCGAGGGGCCGAATGGCCGACTCCTGCTCCTATTTCTTATGTTCTTATGAAACTGGGATTCAAACTCAGGATTCCTAGTGGACAGAGAGAAAGAATTTGCATTTATATAGCAGCTTGTCACATCCCTCAGAAACTTCAGTTACAATGAGTTACTACGCCGCCCGGTCATGTCATCGTTTTATTTGTTTATTTGTGGCACATTGCTTCTCTTTTCATTTCTCCCGAGCGCACCGTCCCTCTGGTTCTTCATGTGTCAGCTTGGGAAGCGACTGTGGGCGGTCTAGTGGGCCGTGCGGAGAAGTATTACCAACTGACATTCGTAGTCAAACAGTTTCCAGCTGTCCTTGGGTGGGGGGGTGTCACTAGATATCTAGCGATGTTGAGTGGGTAATTTGTTTCTGCCTTTCATAAGAACATAAGAACATAAGAAATAGGAGCAGCAGTCGGCCATTTGGCCCCTCGAGCCTGCTCCGCCATTTAATGAGATCATGGCTGATCTGATCTTGGCCTCAACTTCACTTCACTGCCCGCTCCTCATAACCCTTCACTCCCTTATCATTCAAAAATCTGTCTATCTCCACCTTAAATGTATTTAATGACCCAGCCTCCACAGCTCTCTGGGGCAGAGAATTCCACAGATTTATGACCCTCTGAGAGAAGAAATTCTTCCTCATCTCAGTTTTAAATGGGCGACCCCTTATTCTGAAACTATGCCCCTTAGTTCTAGATTACCCCATGAGGGGAAACATCCTCTCTGCATCTACCTTGTCGAGCCCCCTCAGTCATCTTATATGTTTCAATAAGATCACCTCTCATTCTTCTAAACTCCAATGAGTATAAGCCCAACCTGCTCAACCTTTCTTCATAACTCAACCCCTTCATCTCAGGAATCAACCTCGTGAACTTTCTCTGAACTGCCTCCAATGCAAGTATATCCCTCCTTAAATAAGGAGACCAAAACTGTACGCAGTACTCCAGGTGTGGTCTCACCAATACCCTGTACAGTTGTAGCAGGACTTCCCTGCTTTTATACTCCAACCCCCTTGCAATAAAGGCCAACATTCCATTTGCCTTTTTGACTACTTGCTGTACCTGCATGCTAACTTTTTGTGTTTCATGCACAAGAACCCCCAAGTCCCTCTGTACTGCAGCATTTTGTAATCTCTCTCCATTTAAATAATAATTAGCTTTTTTATTTTTCTTACCAAAGTGGATAACCTCGCACTTTCCCACATTATACTCCATCTGCCAAATGTTTGCCCACTCACTTAGCCTGTCTATATCCCTTTGCAGATTCTTTGGGCTGGATTTTGCCAATGGGGAGCTTTTGGAGGCGGGACTCCCATTTGTCGGGTTTTAGTCCCGCCCCCATCAACTTCTGGCCCACCCATGCCACTTTCTCTTGATTGACCTTGTTTAGCCCGCCCAGCGGGCTTAGCAGGCCAATTAAGGGAAAGCCGGTTGCAGAGAACGTCAACATATGACGTTTTATCTGTCAAAAATTTTTGATAGATGAATTGTCATCGTTTAACAGCTCTGTGGAGCTGCCAAACACTGACATTCTCTGTAGTTTGATGAATTCTTGAATTGAAGACCTCATCAAACCTCTTTCTTTTGTAGAAATGAGATGGTTGTTGCATTGGAGAATGCAGTGGCATCTGTCATCTCTGCCGCGGAGGTGCGAGACTCCTCGCATACCCACCGATTGAAGCCTGCAGGAAGAAACAAAGGTAAGTACACTTTTTCTTACTCACTTCTCCACTCTTACACCCATCACTCACCTCCACAGCGCACTTTTGGACCCCGCCGACCCCCGCAGACCCACTGCTCGCCTCGGTGACCCTGGCGGGGTTCGGAGCCTTCGGGAAGCCCACACTTGTGTGGGCAAAATGGGGATAATCCTCTTAACTGCCTGTTAACTACCTGTTCACAGGCAGTTAAGTGGCTGTAATCCCCTTCCCGCCTCCAAGGAGACGGGACCTGGCGCAGAACGGCTACCCGCCTCCTGGCAAGATGGCTTGGTGGTGGGTTAGGGGCGGGTTGGGGGGAAAGCGGAACTCCCTGCCCGCAGAGGCCCTTCTCCCGGGCAGGCGGAGGATTTGTCAAGAGGATTCTTGACAGATCGGAGGTGCCGGTTTTCAGCCTGAAACCGGCACTTGCGAGGCCCCTACGGGTGCATACACAGCTCGTACCCACCCGTGGGGGTCGGAAAATACGGGCCAATATCATTATGCCTTGCACCATCATCCCTTTTGTCATTTAATCTCTCCTGCCTTCCATCCTATCACAGACCTTCCCTTTTGTTCTTTCCTCCCCTCCCCCACTTTCCCTGCCCCTACACTTGCTTAAAACCTGTTCCATCTCCAGCGAAGGTCATTGACCTGAAACGTTAACTCTGTTTCTCTCTCCACAGATGCTGCCTGACCCGCTGAGAATTCCCAGCATTTTCTATTTTAATTGCAGTATCATTATTGTGGCTGCGTTAATCAGTCGGATTTAGCAGCGTTCAGCTAGTTTATCCAGCTGAACCCTATAGTCCTCTCTCTCCTCCTTGAAGACGCTTCCTAAAACCTACCAAGCTTTTGGTCGCTTGTCCTTATAGCTCCTCATGTGGCTCGGTGTCAAATTTTGTTTGATAATACTCCTGTGAAGCGCCTTGGGATGCTTTACTGGGTTAAAGGCGTGATATAAATACAAGTTGTTATTTTTTAACTGGGAATGCCAGATTCAAGTGAGTGGCTCTTTCCTAATAAGAGCCATGAATGCCACCCTTAGCCAAAAGGTGATGGGGCAGGAAGCGGGGCCTAGCCAGTGACGTCCACATCCTGAGAGCATACAGTGAACTTGCAGCATAGTAGTAGCAGTAGTAAACATCAGTAGCAGGTAAAATGCTAGAATCTATTATTAAGGCCGTGGTAACAGGGCACTTAGAAAATAATAATAGGATTGGGCAGAGTCAACACGGATTTATGAAAGGGAAATCGTGTTTGACAAATCTGTTAGAGTTTTTTGAGGTTGTAACCAGCAGAATAGATAAGGGGGAACCAGTGGATGTGGTGTATTTGGATTTTCAGAAGGCATTCGATAAGGTGCCACACAAGAGGTTATTGAACAAAGTTAGGGCTCATGGGATTGGGGGTAATATACTAGCATGGATTGAGGATTGGTTAACGGACAGAAAACAGAGAGTAGGAATAAACGGGTCATTTTTGGGTTGGCAGGCTGTAACTAGTGAGCTACCGCAAGGATCAGTGCTTGGACCTCAGCTATTCACAATCAATGATTTGGATGAGGGGACCAAATGTAATATATCGAAGTTTGCTGATGATACAAAGCTGGGTGGGAATGTAAGTTGTGAGGAGGATGCAAGGAGGCTTCAAGGGGATATAGACAGGCTAAGTGAGTGGGCAAGAACATGACAAATGGAATACAATGTGAAGAAATGTGAAGTTAGCCACTTTGGTAGGAAAAACAGAAAAGCAGAGTATTTTTTAAATGGTGAGAGATTGGGAAATGTTGGTGTTCAGAGGGACCTGGGTGTCCTTGTACACGAATCACTGAAAGTTAACATGCAGGTACAGCAAGCAATTAGGAAAGCAAATGGTATGTTGGCCTTTATTACAAGAGGATTTGAGTATAAGAGTAAAGACGTCTTACTGCAAATATATAGGGCCCTGGTGAGACCACACCTGGAGTATTGTGTACAGTTTTGGTCTCCTTACCTAAGGAAGAATATACTTGCCATAGAGGGAGTGCAATGAAGGTTCACCAGACTGATTCCTGGGATGGGGGGTTTGTCCTATGAGGACAGATTGAGTAGACTAGGCATATATTCTCTAGAGTTTAGAAGAATGAGAGGTGATCTCATTGAAACATACAAAATTCTTACAGGGCTTGACAGCGTAGATGCAGGGAGGATGTTTCCCTGGCTGGGGAGTCACAGAATAAGTGGTCACAGTCACAGAATAAGGGGTCGGCCATTTAGGACTGAGATGAGGAGAAATTTCTTCACTCAGAGGGTGGTGAATCTTTGGAATTCTCTACCCCAGAGGGCTGTGGAGGCTCAGTCGTTGAGTATATTCAAGAGAGAGATCGATAGATTTTTGGATATTAAGGGAATCAAGGGCTATGAGGATAGTGCAGGAAAGTGGAGATGAGGTAGAAGATCAGCCACGATCTTATTGAATGGCGGGGCAGGCTCGAAGGGTCAAATGGCCGACTCCTGCTCCTATTTTTTATGTTCTTATAGCTGCCTGGCCTGCAGGCTCGGGAGGGCCACACATGGGGATAGGTTTACCTGCTGTCGTTTTTGGCTTAAAGGAAGGTAGGGACGCAACGCAAGTAGGACCGAGTTGCCTGGGCGACGTGGGCCGGATCACCAGGGTTCAGGGGGGGTCACAGGCAGTGTTCCCTGTAAACTGCGCAGCTGCGCAGCACTCCAGGCATCCCCGCGCAGCCGGCTTCTTAGTATGAAAACCGTGTGTACGCGGCGTCAAAAAAAAAATTACAGAATCCCCACAGTGCAGATAGAGGCCATTTCGGCCCATCGAGCCTGCACCGACACATATCCCACCCTATCCCCGTAACCCCACGTATTTAATCCCCCCTAACACTAAGGGTCAATTTATCATAGCCAAATCAACCTAACCCGCACATCTTTGGACTGTGGGAGGAAACCGGAGCACCCGGAGGAAACCCACGCAGACACGGGGAGAATGTGCAAACTCCACACAGACAGTCACCCGAGGCCGGATTCGAACCCGGGTCCCTGGCGCTGTGAGGCAACAGTGCTAACCACTATGCCACCGTGTTGCCCTTACCGGGAACCTTGGTCACAGGCGGTCCCCTGGCTTCAGGTTGGGCACACCCCCTCCCCGCTCCCCCTGCTGTAAACGTACCTGCAGTCCTCACTGTCTACCGCCAGTAACAGGAGCAGCTTGCCTTCCGTGAGTATCAGGGCCAGGCAGCAGTCTTTCTCTGCTCCCAGGGGAAGCCGGGGCAGGTCGCTGATCTGGCTGCCCTTGACGATGGCCTTGCAGCTGGTGTGGAGCGGGATTTCAGCCTCGGGCAGCGAGTCCTGGTCGCGGCAGATCGCCAAGGACCCCTTCATCGATAAAAAGAAAAATTTCTCCTTCCATTGCTTGAAAACAAACCCGCCTGCCGTTAAAAAAAAACAGAACAAAATACCATCAGCCTGCGGCCATACAGAACCCAGTGCGCGCAATAACCCCATACCTACTACAGTGTGTGCCAATCTATCAGCCCAGACAAAAAGAGGACCCGATTTAATCCTAATTTGGATGCATCTGGTACTGGTGTCTCAGTATATTTATGCTGTAGAACCATTCGTGATGCCTCAAGGCTGCAGATCAGAGGTTATTTGGGATTGAAGCCCTCATCAAAAGGAAGCGAGAAAGACTTGCATTTCTATAGCGCCTTTCATAACCTCAGGACGTCTCAAAGAGCTTCGCAGCTGATGAAGTACTTTTTTGGAGTGTAGTCACTGTTGTAATGTAGGAAACGCAGCAGCCATTTTTTTGCGCACAGCAAATTTAGCTGTTGGTTGAGGGGTAAGTATTGGCCAGGACACCGGGGAGAACTCCCCTGCTCTTCTTTGAAATAGTGGCCATGGGATCTTTTGCCTCCACCTGAGAGAGCAGACGGGGCCTCGGTTTAAGGCTTCATCCGAAAGGCGGCACCTCCGACAGTGCAGCTCTCCCTCAGCGCCGCACTGGGAGTGTCAGCCTAGATTATGTGCTCAAGTCTCTGGAATGGGACTTAAGCCCACAACCTGCTGACTCAGATGGCGAGCGAGAGCTACCCACTGAGCCACGGCTGACACTGTCCAGATGGACAAACAGGCAACAGAGCGTACTGCTATTGCAAACAGATGGGAAATCACATGGGGGGGTGGAGATGGCAGCTAACATATTACAACGAGGCCAAAAGGGCTGGCTGGAAGATTGTGCTCAGCATGAATTGAACGGAGATGGGTCTCCTGGCCTTGGATGCCCATCCTGTACTGGCAGGACAGAGCCTGCTGAACAAAAAACCTGGCCTTCAGTTCAGACAGCCTGTCCTAGTTACGTGCTGTCGATTCACCCTTGTGGACAAGTAGCAGAATGGATTGCTGGCTGGCTTCAGGACAGGACAGAAAGCAGAGAGTCGGGGTAAAGGGTAGCTATTGACAGTGGCAGAAGGTGGGTCGTGGTGTTCCACAAGGATCAGTGCTGGGACCACTGCTGTTCACAATTTACATTAACGATTTGGACTTAGGAATCAAAAACACAATTTCTAAATTTGCGGATGACACTAAATTGGGGGGGATAGTCAATACTGAGGAGGATTGCAACAAGTTACAGGAGGACATTAATAAACTTGCAGAATGGGCATATAATTGGCAAATGAAGTTCAACACAGATAAATGTGAGGTATTACATTTTGGTAGGAAGAATATTACTTGGAGGGTGCGAGTCTAGGTGGGGTAGAGGAACAAAGGGATCTCGGAGTACAAATACACAAATCACTAAAAGTTGCGACACAGGTTAGCAAGGCCATAAAAAAAAGCAAACCAAGCACTAGGGTTTATTTCTAGAGGGATAGAATTGAAAAGTAGGGAAGTTATGCTAAACCTGTATCAAACCTTGGTTAGACCACACACTTGGAGTGCTGTGTACAGTTCTGGTCGCCATATTATAAAAAGGATATAGAGGCACTGGAGAGGGTGCAGAGAAGATTTACAAGGATGATACCAGAAATGCGAGGGTATACATATCAGGAAAGGATGAACAGGCTGGGTCTCTTTTCTCTTTAGAAAAGAAGTCTGAGGGGTGACCTAATAGAGGTCTTTAAAATTATGAATAATTTGGATAGAGTGGATACAGAGAGAATGTTTCCACTTGTGGGGAAGAGCATAACTAGAGGCCATCAATATAAGATAGTCACCAAGAAATCCAATAGGGAATTCAGGAGAAACTTCTTTACCCAGAGAGTGGTGAGAATGTGGAACTCGCTGCCACAGGGAGTGGTTGAGGCGAATAGTATAGATGCATTTATCCTGCACTGTTGGAGGTGCCGTATGTTGGCTGAGAAGTTAAAATGGGGCCCTGCCTGCTCTCTCAGATGGATGTTAAAGATCCTGTGGCACTATTCGAAGAAAAGCAAGGGGAATTTTACTGGTGCCCTGGCCAATAATTATCCCTCAAATCAAGCAACACCTAAAGCTGATCATCTGGTCTTTTATTTAATTTCTGCTTGTGGGAGCTTGCTGTGCGCAAATTGGCTGCCGCTGTTTTCTACATATAACAGTGATTACACTTCAAAGGAGGGAAAGTAGAAAGTGAGGAGGACATAAAAAAGCTACAAGGGGATATAGACAGGCTGGGTGAGTGGGCGGAGATTTGGCAGATGCAATACAATATTGGAAAATGTGAGGTTATGCACTTTGGCAGGAAAAATCAGAGAGCAAGTTATTATCTTAATGGCGAGAAACTGGAAAGTACTGCAGTACAAAGGGATCTGGGGGTCCTAGTGCAAGAAAATCAAAAAGTTAGTATGCAGGTGCAGCAGGTGATCAAGAAGGCCAACGGAATGTTGGCTTTTATTGCTAGGGGGATAGATTATAAAAACAGGGAGGTATTGCTGCAGTTATATAAGGTATTGGTGAGACCGCATCTGGAATACTGCATACAGTTTTGGTGTCCATACTTAAGAAAAGACATACTTGCTCTCGAGGCAGTACAAAGAAGGTTCACTCGGTTAATCCCAGGGATGAGGGGGTGGACATATGAGGAGAGGTTGAGTAGATTGGGACTCTACTCATTGGAGTTCAGAAGAGTGAGAGGCGATCTTATTGAAACCTATAAGATTGTGAAGGGGCTTGATCGGGTGGATGCGGTAAGGATGTTCCCAAGGATGGGTGAAACTAGAACTAGGGGGCATAATCTTAGAATAAGGGGCTGCTCTTTCAAAACTGAGATGAGGAGAAACTTCTTCACTCAGAGGGTAGTAGGTCTGTGGAATTTGCTGCCCCAGGAAGCTGTGGAAGCTACATCATTAAATAAATTTAAAACAGAAATAGACAGTTTCCTAGAAGTAAAGGGAATTAGGGGTTACGGGGAGCGGGCAGGAAATTGGACATGAGGCTGAGTTCGGATCGGTCGAGGCCCTGTGGGTGGCGGAGCGGGCCCAGGGGCTGAGTGGCCGGGTCCTGCTCCTACTTCTTGTGTTCTTTAGAGTTGAGGTGAGGATCAGATCAGCCATGATCTTATTGAACGGCGGAGCAGGCTCGAAGGGCCGATTGGCCTACTCCTGCTCCTATTTCTTATGTTCTTATGTACCTTGGGATGTCCTGAGGTCGTGAAAGGTGCTATATAAATGCAAGTCTTTTCTTTCTTTCTATGTCACCCTGCTGTGCGGTTAGATTGCTTTTTAAAAAAACTTGTACCACTGTTTCTCTTGGCATTTTCCTGTATTTTGTTCCTGCCCTTCTCTCTCGAAGGCCCGCTACAGAAAATGAAGGCCTAGACCTCCAGTGCTGGTCCAGGCAGCCATATAGGCTTTGCCTCTTGGGAACCCGACTCACGAGGAGGCCTCGGTACTTCCAGGGACCCTACAGCAACAACAACTACTGGAATTTATATCGGGAAAAACATCCTCGGAGACTGACAGAGGTGTAAGGGCAAGTTGAATGCCAAACCAAAGAAAATGAGATTAGGAAGGGTCAAAAACTTGGTCAGAGAAGTAGGTTTTAAGGAGGACCCTAAAGGAGGAGAGGGAAGCGGAGAGGCGGAGGGATCCAGGGAGAGAATTTCAGAGAGTGGCCACCACTGGTAGGGTAAAGGGAGGGCTGCCTTGTTTACGATGCAGCATAGTTTTCGAAGACAGGGTAAATGATTAAAAGCAGCTTTCACAATGAATGTAACGTAAACTCGCTGATGTCGCCAGCTTTGGATAAACCTTCAGCAGATTTCATCTTTAAGCTGCGTCGCCCTCTTCCTATTGGAGAAGCAGACTTCATCCTTTGTCAACAGAGTTGTACTCGATGTGAAGTGCTTCACATCCATTTACACAACCCAACCCTGCCTTTTTATGGCTTTTGTTCAATGGCACGAGGGGATTAATTTGACTTCTTACTACACAATAACACTGCCTGCGTGGGTTTATGCTGACTCTTCTGCCACTATCCCTGAGATTTACTCAGCTTCCTCCGTGCATCAGTGATTCTACTCCCTCCAGTCTTCGCCCCCTTCCTCTCCTGAAGGTGATGACCACGGCTGTGCCCTTTACCCGCCTCGGTCCCACTCTCTGGAATTCCTTCCGTAAACCCCCCTCTACCTCTCCACTTCCCTCTCCGGATCCTCGACCAAATGTCCAGTTTTTATGTGGGAGCCAAACTTGAACTCCTCCTCTTTGAATAATTTCCATTTTATTGCCCTGAAGACTAGCGTTGCTAACTCTAGTAGGCCACATTCCCCGAGGATTCATCATGTGACTTCTTATCTCCTGCCCAGCCAAACAACCTGACATGAATCTTGTCATTCATGTATGAAGTATTACTGGGCGGCCTGCTGGTGGCGCTGTCCAGGGAGAGTCTAAATACTCGGGCATGGGCCCAGCTTGCTTAGGACATTCCTCAACAGCAACTAGTGAAGGACACAACTAGATCTCCATGTTGAAAAACAGTTGATTAAAGCTTTGTTTAACGCTTAGACCAAGTGCCTAGTAGTTCTCTTACGTCACAACCTTTCTTCCTGTTTCCAATATTTTTTATAACTATTGAACAAAAATGCTTAAAGAAAATGAAAAATAAATAACACACCATTTTTTTTTAACACCTCCCTGTGATTTATCGCATCAGTGTCCAGGAAGTTAATATTTAATTCCTGGAGCCTCCTGGACAATCCTGGAGCGTCGGTGACCCCACTGAAGACCCAACACACAATTCCAGCACGCCACCCAGAGAGAGGAAGCCAGGCATTAAGCTCCCCTGATGCCTCAGTGAGGTTATGCAGAGTCGCTCAGCCATAGAGACTATGGAAGGCACTGGATTCAGTCCACAGTCAGTATCGAGTTAGCTGCCGTCAATATAAATCTTAGAGCCATGCAGCACAGAAGGAGGCCAATTGGCCCATTGTGCCTGTGCCGGCTCTCTGAAAGAGCGACCAATCAGTCTCACTCCCCCTCCTCTTTCCCCTGCAAAATGTTCCTTTTAATCAGTCACAGATTAATACCTTAAACATGTTTACATTGCCTGAAAATGTCCTTGTCCAGTTCTTTCATCCAATCAACATTCAGTGGCTCAGTGGGTAGCACCCTCACCTCTGAGCCAGAAGGTTTGTGGGTTCAAGGCCAACTCCAGAGACTTGAGCACAAAAATCTAGACTGACACTCCAGTGCAGTGCTGATGGAGCGCTGCACTGTCGGAGGTGCCGTCCTCTGGGATGAGATGTTACACTGAGGCCCCGTCTGCCCTCTCAGGTGGACTTATCTTATCTCCTTTTCTAAGGAAGGATATACTTGCCTTGGAGGCGGTGCAACAAAGGTTCACTAGATTGATTCCTGGGATGAGAGGGATGTCCTATGATGAGAGATTGTGTAGAATGAGCCTATACTCTCTGGAGTTTAGCAGAATGAGAGGCGATCTCATTGAAACATACAAGATTCTGAAGGGGATTGACAGGGTAGATGCTGAGAGGTTCTTTCCCCTGGCTGGAGAGTCTAGAACTAGGGGGCATAGTCTCAGGATAAGAGGTCGGCCATTTAAGACTGAGATGAGGAGGAATTTCTTCACTCAGAGGGTTGTGAATCTTTGGAATTCTCTGCCACAGAGGGCTGTGGATGCTGAGTCTTTGAGTATATTCAAGGCTGAGATAGATAGATATTTGGACTCTCGGGGAATCAAGGGATATGGAGATCGGGCGGGAAAGTGGAGTTGAGGTCGATGATCAGCCATGATCTTATTAAATGGCGGAGCAGGCTTGAGGGGCTGTATGGCCTGCTCCTGCTCTTAGTTCTTATGTTCTTATGTAAAAGATCCCATGGCACTATTTCAAAGAAGAGCAGGGGGAGTTCTCCCTGGTGTCCTGGTGAATATTTATCCCTCAACCAACATCACTAAAAACAGATGATCTGGTCATTGTCACGTTGCTGTCTGTGGGAGCTTGCTGTGCGCAAATTGGCTGCTGCGTTTCCCACATTGCAACAGTGACTGCACTTCAAAAGTATTTCATTGGCTGCAAAGTGCGTTGGGACGTCCTGAGGTTGTGAAAGGCGCTACAGAAATGCAAGTCTTTCTTTCCTTTTCTTTTTTATGACGTATTGCACTGAATGTCGTAATGAAGTGAATGCTCATTGGTCCCCGCACAGCACCAACAGGCAAAGCTCACTGGACGAGATATTCCATCAGTAGTCCAGGTAGGAAGAGGAAAGGCGGTGATTGAGGTGAGGGTTGAGTTTGGAGTTTGGAGCAGCTCAGCCATGTCCCTACCTATTTCAAAGCCCCTCCTGTAACAGATCCCTGAAGGTAGCAGGCCAAGTAGATAAGGTGGTTAAGAAGGCATACGGAATGCTTGCCTTTATTAGCCGTGGCATAGAATATAAGAGCAGGGGGGTTATGCTTCAACTGTATCAAACACTAGTTAGGCCTCGGCTAGAGTACTGCGTGCAGTTCTGGTCACCACATTACAGGAAAGATGTGATTGCACTAGAGAGGGTACAGAGGAGATTTACAAGGATGTTGCCGGGAGTAGAGAATCTTAGCTATGAGGAAAGACTGGATAGGCTGGGTCTGTTTTCCTTGGAACAGAGGAGGCTGAGGGGAGTCCTTATTGAGGTGTATAAAATTATGAGGGGCCTAGATCGAGTGGATAGAAAGGACCTATTTCCCTTAGCGGAGGGGTCAAAAACCAGGGGGCACAGATTTAAAGTAATTGGTGGAAGGTTTAGAGGGGATTTGAGGGGAAATTTCTTCATCCAGAGGGTTGTGGGGGTCTGGAACTCACTGCCTGAAAGGGTGGTAGAGGCAGGAACCCTAACCACATTTAAAAAGTACTTGGATGTGCACTTGGGATTCTGTAACCTGCAGGGCTACGGACCAAGAGCTGGGAAGTGGGATTAGGCTGGATAGCTCTTTGTTGGCCGGCGCGGACACGATGGGCCGAAATGGCCTCCTTCCATGCTGTAACTTTCCATGATTTTATGATAGTTCACGTTGGAAATGATGGGTGATGTACAATGGAGAGGGGGAAATCTTAACCCCCAATTTAATACAATTTAATCCCCACCCCGATCTCGCTGCCTTCCCGCAGATCCCGAAATGATCCCGTTCATATTAGCAGCTGAGCCGGACACCCACTGAAAGGCAGAGGGGTTCTGCCTGCTTGAAGTATGAAGATTGGGTTCCGATGACATCAGTGGGGCCCGACTGCAATCTTAACCCCAGGGGAATGTGGGGAAGCTCTCATGGCTTCCTCGCCAGACCTAACCGGTTGGGAAGAGGAGCTGGGGACCAGAAGAGTCCCAGAACGAACGGTAAGATTCTTTTTCACTTTTTTCTGATTTCTCCTGGGTCTGGAGGAGCAGGAGTCAGCCTCCGCGCCCCACAAGATAACCTTGGACCTCCCTTGTGTGTCCGATAAAGAATCCCGCACTGGGAGAGCGGTGATCAGCGGATTGGGATCCCGCATGCGCTTAAAACGCCCATGATAGACTAGCAGCGGTTGGGCAAGCCCATTCAGTTCCCGAATGTGCCACTGGGGCAGGGAGGAGAGAGGAGCTCGATAGATTGTCCCAGGCTCAGTCATTTAGCGATCTACTTGTACTTCTTTCAATTTAGCACACTGCATTCGCTGCTCACGATGCGGTCTCCTCTACATTGGGGAGACCAAACGCAGATTGGGTGGCCGCTTTGCGGAACACCTCCGTTCAGTCCGTAAGGGGGACCCCGAGCTTCCGGTCGCCTGTCACTTTAATTCTCCGCTCCACTCCCACTCTGACCTCTCTGTCCTCGGCCTCCTACACTGTTCCAATATAGCTCAACGGAAGCTCGAGGAGTAGCACCTCATCCTTCGATTAGATACTTTACAGCCTTCTGGACTCAACATCGAGTTCAACAATTTCAGATCATAACCACCGCTCCCGTTTTTTCTAACAGTAGGTGCTGGTCATGGTTCTGCCGTTACTCCTCCTCTAGACCCATCTTCTGTTTCTTTACTTGTCCCATTACCATCTCCTTTTGCCTCGTGCCATCATCCCTTTTGTCATTTAACCTCTCCTGCCTTCCACCCTATCACGGACCTTCCCTTTTGTTCTTTCCTCCACTCCCCCCTGTCCCTGACTCGATACTTGATTAAAACCTGTTACATCTCTAACTTTTTCCAGTTCTGACCTGAAACATTAACTCTGTTTTTCTCTCTCCACAGATGCTGCCTGGCCTGCTGAGTATTTCCAGCCACTTCTGTTATTATTTCAGATTTCCAGCATCCGCAGTATTTTGCTTTTGAGTTATTTACTTATTGGCCTCCCACCTCTTTGCTTTAGGACTCGCTCTGTTCCCCCGCGGTGAGTGGGGCACCTGCTTCCAAAGCCTCCTGTCAATATTTATCAATTAACATCACTTGTGTGCAGTTTTGGTCACCTTATCTGAGGAAGGATGTTCTTGCCATGGAGGGAGTGCAGCGAAGATTCACCAGACTGATACCTGGGATGGCAGGAATGACGTATGAAGAGAGATTGGGTCGATTAGGCTTATATTCGCTAGAGTTTCGAAGAATGAGAGGGGATCTCATTGAAACTTATAAAAATTCTAACAGGACTAGACAGACTAGATGCAGGAAGGATGTTCCCGATGGTCGGGGAGTCCAGAACCAGGGGTCACAGTCTAAGGATAAGGGGTAAGCCATTTAGGACTGAGATGAGGAGGAATTTCTTCACCCAGAGAGTGGTGAACCTGTGGAATTCTCTACCACAGAAGGCAGTTGAGGCCAATTCATTAAATATATTCAAGAAGGAGATAGATATATTTCTTAAGGCTAAAGGGATCAAGGGATATGGGGAGAAAGCAGGGACAGGGTACTGAATTTGGATGATCAGCCATGATCTCATTAAATGGCGGAGCAGGCTCGAGGGGCCGAATGGCCTACTCCTGCTCCTATCTTCTATGCTTCTGTGCTAAAACAGATTATCTGGTCACTGTCACATTGCTGTAGAGCATCTACCAAGGAGGCTCCCCCTCTGATCGCCCCCTCCCTCTGAGTGAGAGTCAGGCCTTGATCTGGCATCTCCTCCCAATGCCACGACTGAAAGCAACAACAAGTGGAATGAATTGTGGGCAGACCAAATCTATTTTAAAAACTTGTTCTAGGATGTGGGCGTTACTGGCTAGGTCTGCATTTATTGCCCATCCCTAGTTGCCCTGAGAAGTTGATGGCTGTGCTCAATGGTTGCCTGGGCCTGCTGTCATGGCAACAGTTCACCCGACAGCAGAACTTTAGTAAGGGACCCCCTCAGTGTAGACATTGTAGTGTCAGTTGTGGCTCAGTGGTTGACATTCTCGCCTCTGAGTCAGAAGGTTGTGGGTTCAAGTCCCACTCCAGACGTTTGAGCGCAAAAGGCTTCTTCGGCAGCACCTCCCAAACCCGCGACCTCTTCCACCTAGAAGGACAAGGGCAGCAGGCGCCTGGGAACACCACCACCTCCAAGTTCCCCTCCAAGTCACACACCATCCTGACTTAGAAATATATCGGCCGTTCCTTCATCACCGCTGGGTCAAAATCCTGGCACTCCCTCCCTAACAGCACTGCGGGAGTACCTTCACCGCACGGACTGCAGCGGTTCAAGAAGGTGGCTCACCACCACCTTCTCAAGGGCAACTAGGGATGGGCAATAAATGCTGGCGTTGCCAACGACACCCACATCCTATAAACGAATGTAAAAAAAAATCTAGGCTGACACTCCCAGTGCAGTGCTGAGGGAGTGCTGCACTGTCGGCGGCGCCGTCTTTCAGATGAGACGTTAAACCGAGGCCCCGTCTGCTCTCTCGGGTGGACATAAAAGATCCCATGGCACTATTTCAAAGAAGAGCAGGGGGAGTTCTCCCTGGTGTATTAGCCAATATTTATCAATTAACATCACTAAATCAGATTATCTGGTCACTGTCACATTGCTGTTTGTGGGAGCTTGCTGTGCGCAAATTGGCTGCCGCGTTTCCTACATTACAACAGCGACTACACTTCAAAAGGACTTGATTGGATGTAAAGCGCTTTGAGACGTTCCTGAGGTCGTGCAAGGCGCTGTAGAAATGCAAGTCTTTTTTAAAAGATCACCATTAAAACTTTAGGTCATAGACTTAAAATCCTATCAGTTTATGATTATCAGTGATTTATCTTTAATAAAAGGAACCCTTGGAATCAGCAGCCTATTATTGTTACTCGTTCCATTGTCCTAATTGAACAACATGATGGTGGGTGCTTAATCCGACAGCCCCTAATAATCCCCACCCATTCCAGCAATGAATTCTGACCCATCTTTCACATTAAAATAGTTCAACAGCATGTGAACTAATAACACTGGGAGGCTGTGCCTGGCCAGAGAGAGCAGCGGCAGATTAAAGAATGATTAAATTATGTTTTATGGGGCAACAATACTTGCTCGGATTAGGAAGCAATCAGCTTTTTGCAGCGCTAATCCTCAGTGCACTCAGCGGCCCGTGTGGGCTGGAGTTTGGCTGGGAGAGGGATGGTGTAATGTTTGATTGGAAGCAGTGTCCTCTGGGACAGTACTCAATTCCTGCCTGTTTTTCATCCCCCCCCCCCGCCCCCCCCGCTCTCCGATTGCTCTCCACGGATTCGCGCGGACTAGTGCCTTACGACGGACCCCCCGTCTCCCCTCCTCTCGTCGTGCCTGGCGTGATCGGTCGCTCGAGTAACAAGCCCCGGAGGTCTGATCACATCACTTTCTCAGCTCGAACGAATTATTCCGTCTAATTCACGATTTGTTGAGACGTTTGAGGGCAAATATTACGAATGATAAAAGAAAGACTTGCATTTCTGTAGCGCCTTTCACGACCTCAGGACGTCCCAAAGCGCTTTACAGCCAATGAAGTACTTTTCGAAGTGTCGTCACTGTTGTAATGTGGGCAACGTGGCAGCCAAGTTGCGCACAGCAAGATCCCACAAATAGTAATAAGATAAATGGCAGATCATCTGTTTTAGGTGTTGATTGAGGGATAAATATCGGCCAGGACACCGGGGTGAACTCCCCCTGCTCTTCTTCGAAATAGTGCCATGGGATCTTTTGCATCCACCTGAGAGACGGGAGGGGGTGGGGGGGCGGCCTCGGTTTAACGTCTCATCCGAAAGACGGCACCTCCGACAGTGCAGCGCTCCCTCAGCACTGCACTGGGAGTGTCGGCCCAGAGTATGTGCTCAAGTCCCTGAAGTGGGACTTGGAACCCACAACCTTCTGTCTCAGAGGACAGCATGCTACCCACTGAGCCACAGTCGGAGGTGGAGCTGGTGATACGTATTCCTGGCAAGGAGCGTGTAGCCAATTATTGCTTGCATGCCCCGATATATTTATTATCTGTGGGCAACATTTGGTAGATATCCCCTCTGCCGACTGTGAACCGGGGGATGGGGGCAGGAGGTATTGCTGAAACCTGGTACTGAAATTAACGCTGATATTGCTTATGTGAAAGAAAGCCGATCCGCATTTGTTGTCTGTTGATTACAGCCCACCCAAAGACACACTGCCCTGTTTGATGATGTAGGAATGACCCTGGAAGTTATTGGATAGGAAGAGTGAGGAAAAGTAATATGAACGAAATGGTACATTTTTAAAGGGGGTACAGGAATAGAGAGACCTGGGGGTGTATGGACACAAATCTTTGAAGGTGGCAGGGCAAGTTGAGAAGGCAGTTCAAAGGGCATATGGGATCCTTGACTTTATTAATAGAGGTATAGAGTATAAAAACAAGGAAGTTATGCTGAACCTTTACAAAACACTGGTTAGGCCTCAGCTGGAGTATTGTGTTCAATTCTGGGCACCGCACTTTCAAGACCTTGGAGAGGGTGCGGAGGAGATTTACTAGAATGGTGCCAGGGATGAGGGACTTCAGTGATGTGGAGAGACTGGAGAAGCTGGGGTTGTTCCCCTTAGAGCAGAGAAGGTTAAGAGGAGATTTGATAGAGGTGTTCAAAATCATGAATGGTTTTGATAGAGTAAATAAGGAGAAACTGTTTCCAGAGGACACAGATTTAAGGTGATTGACAAAAGAACCAGAGGAAACATTTTTTTACGCAGCGAGTTGTTATGATCTGGAATGCGCTGCCTGAAAGGGCGGTGGAACCAGATTCAATAGCAACTTTCAAAAGATAATCGGATAAATACTTGGAGGGAAAAAATTTACAGGGCTATGGGGAAAGAGCAGGGGGAGTGGGATTAATTGGAGAGCTCTACCAGACAGCCGGCACAGGCACGATGGGCCGAATGGCCTCCTCCTGTGCTGTATCATTCTATGCGGGGCCGTGAGAATCCGGGGAAAACAGCATCAACACCGTTTTTCCGGGGTTTCTGGGGCTGTTCCGGAAAAATTGATCCGGATAATCCCCGGCGGAAATTCACTCCCGGTGAAACTTGTTTGGATGAAATTGTCGAATCGCGGGGCTGGTGAGAAGACGTTAGTGCTGGGGAATGGAACGCCTTCGCAGTTCAGGCATCAAGCACTCCTAAGCCAGCTGAACGCAGCGTGCAATCTGTTGAAGTGTTTCGAAGCCAGGACTGTCCCTCACTGACTTATCGATCAGCTCCTCTCGGTATTTTCACCCTCTCTCTTATCTGAAGAAATCGAACTGGCTGGGGTCAAGAGGGAATATCGAATTTCTGTTAACGCCTCTTCAAGCCATCACACAGTCTGTCTCTTTCCATGATATTAATGCATAAAAGGTTTCTATTCTACCTCAACGCAACCGCCAAAGAAAAGCTTTAAACACGTAAGCAGACTGATGAATTTCACCAGAAGAATATAGGCAGAGGTTAGAAGAGAAATTTTCACACAGAGGGCATGCGATGCACTACCGCAAGGAACTATTGAGGCCGAAACTGCAATAATTTAAAAGGGAATTGGGTAAGTATTTGAAGAGGAAGAATATAAAAGGACACGGGGAAGGATAAGGAAATGGGTTCAGAGTATAGCTCCAGTCGGACAGCTAGCACCTGCGCGATGGGCTGAATGGCCTCCCTCTGTACTGTAATTTTCTGTGATTAAACAGATATGTTTTTTTAATATTTAGTAATCGTGACTTACCCAGTAAATCATTGTTTAAGCCTGTTCCCTGGTCTAGTTCCCCCCCCCGGGTCACCGTGAGTCTGATGTAATCTAGTCTCCTAACCGTCGGGGAAAAAGACAATGGCATGTTTTACTACCTTACCGTACTTCTTCAAGTAGCCCTGGTGAAGCCCTCGGCTGCACATCCTAGAACATTGCCGTCACCGGCCCTGCAATCCCACAGCCGATACCGACAGAGTCTAGCAACTTCAGGCAAGTGTGCTGGGGCTGGGAGCAAAACGTGCACTGACATCATCGTCCGAGGCAGCCAATCGCGGCAGGGGCCGAGGATTTTCACCGACACCACAGTCGGAGAGCTCTGATTGGGCGGCACCCTTCTGCTGGCTGCGCAGACACAGATACTGGCAGAGCATCAGTGATTCGGAGAGGAAGCAGAGAAGGTGGACGGAGGGACCCGCAGCAGACTGGATCCTGTTTACAGACTCTGACAGCAGATTTCCAGCTCAGCACTTTAACAAAACACCGAGGGGGCATTTCCAGAGGCTCACTGAGAGCTCGATTAGAGTCGTCGGCTGTGGCTCAGTGGGTAGCACTACTCGTCCTACTGAGTCAGAAGGTTGTGGGTTCAAGTCCCACCCCAGAGACTTGTGCAAAAAACCTAGGCTGACACTCCCAGTGTGGTACTGAGGGAGTGCTGCACTGTCGGAAGTGCCGTCTTTCAGATGAAGACGTTAAAGCGAGGTCCCATCTACTCTCTCAGGTGGCTGTAAAAGATCCCACGGCACTATTTCGAAGAAGAGCAGGGGAGTTCTCCCCGGTGTCCTGGCCAATCAATGTCACTGAAACAGAATATCTGGTCATTATCACATTGCTGTTTGTGGGAGCTTGCTGTGCGCAAATTGGCGTTTCCCACATTACAACAGTGACTGTACTTCATTGGCTGTAAAGTGCTTTGAGACGCCCGATGGTTGTGAATGGCGCTATAGAAATGCAAGTCTTTCTTAATAGTTTTGTTGCCCTGGGTAGCAGTAGGGTTGTTAGATTGGCCTCTTCATTCCTGGGGAAAGTGGGGTGGGGAACAGCAGGGGTTCCTGCCACTGACATCCCTGCTGGAGAGTGCAGGTGCATGGACGTCAGGTGAGGACAGAATTGGGTTTAATGTGATGCCCTCCACAGTCGAAGAACCTGCTCACACTCAGGGTCGGCTTTGCTGCCCAGTGAGTGGGTGTTTAAATCGAGCTTGCACTGCCCGGCCCCACCAGTCAAACACGGCCAACTTTGGGCTGGGTCCCCGAAGGCAGCTGGGGGAAAAAATTCGGTTGCTTTGCGCCTCCCGTTAGCGCCCAAAGCAACTAGCGCCCGGGCACGGCGATGTTTGCGCCGCTCGCGAAATTGACCAGACATTTTGCGGCGGCGCTACACACTACCGCCACGATCTCCTGCGCCCGCAGATCGTGACGTCAGTCGAGTGCGCAACGCCCCGGTAGCGCCCCAGACCAGATATTGAGTGGCGCCCCCTGCCTTACCGCCTGCCGCTAGCAACGACAGGTTGAGGGGAGCGTTTTGCAGTCGGGAAGGGACTGGGGGAGCGCTATTTAAAGGCGACCGCTTCCTGCCTTTTTTTGTCGGCGACATTTTTGCACCACGCATTCTGAGAGAGAGAGAGAGAGAGAGAGAGACTTCTGGAGAGATTCAATGCCGTGTGAAGGAGTTTTGGGTACTGAGCAGCACTTTGATTTGACCTTCCTTGCATCGATTTAAAAGAGACTATGGGGGCTGCACTCTTTCCCTGGGCCTCTCCATTGTTCTTTCCAGCAGATTTGATGTGCAGGTCTCTTCAGGCCAAGATTCAAGGCTGCAATGAGCAGGGTGTGGATGGAGAGCAAGATCAACCCTCCCCTTTAAGAACTGGCCAGCGCCAGTGTGTCTGTGTTCCATTGCTGACTGACATCACATGAGCTTCGCCAGCGCTCTGAGGTAGCGCCTCGCTCCTCGGCGTTAGCGCCTTAAGAGAGGTGTGTAGCGCCTGATTTAGCGCTCCAATCACATCCAAGGGCAATAGAAGCCAAGTTTGCAGTCGGAGGCGATAATTAGCGCCAGGCGCTAAACTTTGCGCTCGGCCGATAATTGCGCCCCAAACGGGGCGATACCGAATTTCTGCCCCCTGGTCTCTGTAGAACCATGAGTGAGAGACAGAACCTCTCAGAAAGGGGGATAATTGTAGGGAACCTTCACAGGGCAATGTGCAGGAGCGATGAGGCGGGAATAATCCCAAAGGAGGCTCTTCCAAAAATGTCCGCATCTTCAGATCAACTCAAGTTGGTGGAAAATCTGGCAGCAAAACGACATGAACCCTGGTGTTCAGGGAAACGCAAACCCATGGCTCAGTGTGGGGGGCTTCACGAACTTTCTTATGAGGGCCTCAGTCACATCTCCCCCACAGCCCTGAGAAAAGAAAAATGAAAGACTTGCATTTTTATCGCGCCTTTCACAACCTCAGGACGTCCCAAAGTGCTTTGCAGCCAATGAAGTACTTTTTGAAGTGTAGTCACTGTTGTAATGTAGGAAACACAGCAGCAAATTTGGGCACAGCAAGCTCCCACAAACAGCAATGTGATGATGACCAGATAATCTGTTTTAGTGATGTTGGTTGAGGGGTAAATATTGGCCAGATCACCAGGGACAACTCCCCTGCTCTTCTTCGAAATAGTGCCACGGGATCTTTTACGTCCACTTGAGAGAGCAGACGGGGCCTCGGTTTAACGTCTCATCCGAAAGCCGGCACCTCCGACAGTGCAGCGCTCCCCCTGGAGTGTCCAGCCTAGATTTTGTGCTCAGGTTTCATGGAGTGGGACTTGAACCCACAACCTTCTGACTCACGGAGGTGAGGGTGCTACCCACTGAGCCACGGCTGGTAACAGATGGAGAGAAATCAGGGCGCTTTCAGATGCCGGTTCGTCCCGGAGCTGTGCTTTCCCCATGAACACTCTCTGCCCAGTGGAACACCCAGGAGCTGCAAGCCGAGGGAAGCAACCTGACCGAAAGCCAAAGAGTCCCACTTTAAACAGGAGCTAAACCATATTTCCCTCGACTGTCGGCCAAAGAACAGAACATAATCCTTGGGATACAAGGCCCCACTCAGTGGAGAGTCAGAGCCACTGAGTGGGCAGCTGCTGCTATTCTGGGCTCCTTTCCCTTTCCTTTGAGTGTTCTTAAAGGGGACACATAAGAACATAAGAAGTAGGAGCAGGAGTAGGCCATACGACCCCTCGGGCCTGCTCCACCATTCAATAGGATCATGGCTGATCCGAACCTAGACTCACGTCCACTTCCCTGCCCGCTCCCCATAACCCTTACTTCACTTATCAGCTAGGAGACTGTCTATCTCCGTTTTAAATTTATTTAATGTCGCAGCTTCCACAGCTCTCTGAGGTAGCAAATTCCATCGATTTACTACCCTCTGAGTGAAGAAGTTTCTCCTCATCTCAGTTTTGAAACGGCAGCCCCTTATTCTAAGATTATGCCCCCTAGTTCTAGTCTCACCCATCAGTGGAAACATCCTCCCGGCATCCACCCGATCAAGCCCTCTCACAATCTTATATGTTTCGATAAGATCGCCTCTCATTCTTCTGTATTCCAATGAGTAGAGGCCCAACCTGCTCAACCTTTCCTCATAAGTCAACCCCCTCATCTCCGGAATCAACCGAGCGAACCTTCTCTGAACTGCCTCTAGAGCAAGTATGGGAATAGGCAGAAGCCGTATGACATTCTGGAGTGGGACTATGAACCCACAACCTTCTTGAGCCAGAGGTGAGTGTGCTACCAGCTGAGCCCCAACTGACGGTGTAAAGGCTCACGGTGTTAGATCCAGCGGCAATGACTGGCGCTGATGGCCAGCTGGGTGACCGCCAGAAAGAGAGAGAGAGAGAGGGTGACCGTTCTTCACAAGGTGAGCCTCGCCAGTGATTGTCAGAAGGCTATTTGACCACGGAAGGCCAGCACCGTCAAGTCCGATCCAGTCTTCATTTGGCATTCACACGCCTTGTACATCCCAGCGGGGTGGGGAGGGGGGTCACTGGGTACTGATCCGGAGCAGGAGTTATTGCTGGTTGTTTTTATCCTTCCCAAGCCCAGCGGAAGCCGAGGCCCATTTTATCAGCCCCTGAACGCGCTGCCTGAAAGGGCGGTGGAGGCAGATTCAATAGTAACTTTCAAAAATGAAATTGGATATAGAACAACAACTTTCATTTATATAGCGCCTTTAACATAATAAAATGTCCCATGGCGCTTCACAGGAGCGTCGTCGAACAAAGTTTGACACCGAGCCACATATTCAGAAAGGTGAGGCAGGTTTTAAGGAGCGTCTTAAAGGAGGAGAGGCGGAGAGGTTTAGGGAGGGAATTTTAAAGCTTAGGCCTAAGCAGCTGAAGGCACGGCCGGCAATGGTTGAGCGATTATAATCAGGACTGCGCAAGCAGCCAGAATTGGAGGAGCGCAGAATTCTCGGGGGGGGTTGTGGGGCTGGAGGAGATTACAGAGATAGGGAGGGGTGAGGCCATGGAGGGATTTGAAAACAAGGATGAGAATTTTAAAATCGAGGCGTTGCCGGACCGGGAGCCAAAGTAGGTCAGCGAGCACAGGGGGCGATGGGTGAACGGGACTTGGTGCGAGTTAGGACAAGGTCAGCTGAGTTATGGATGACCTCTAGTTTACGTAGGGTAGAATGTGGGAGGCCAGCCAGGAGTGTGTTGGAATAGTCAAGTCTCGAGGTAACAAAGGCATGGATGAGGGTTTCAGCAGCAGATGAGCTGAGGCAGAGGTGGAGACGGGCGATGTTACGGAGGTGGAAGTAGGTGGTCTTGGTGCCGTAGAGGATATGAGGTCAGAAGCTCAGTTCAGGGTCAAAAAGGACAGCAAGGTTGTGAACGGTCTGGTTCAGCCTCAGACGGTGGCCAGGGAGCAAAGTTTATGTCAGGGACTGAAGACAATGGGCTGGATTTTGATACTGGGGTGGGTTGGGGTCGTGTCATCTACTTTTCGTGTTATCCACTCAACTGCAATTGGATGTAGGAGATTGATGCGATTTTTACCTAATTGGGCAATTGAGTTCCAGCATGTGGGAACCCATGACCCAATTAGTGTTTTCAGTCTGAAAGTCGCCTCTGATGATGTCATCATTGCTGCTGCATTGAAGGTTAGAGACTGCCTGGCCTTTGCTGTGAGAGGACCTGGATATATGAGAGAGAGAGAGAGAGAGAGAGAGAGACATTTTTCCTACTACTACTACTTCTCCATTGTAATAGTTTCGAAATGTGTTACCGCCAGGTTTCACATTCGTGGTTCAGAACAGGCGTGCTTCACGTAGAACAAGGATTAAAATCACAAAGGCCTTTCAAAATGGCATTATAGAGCCAATTTAGTGCTTGTTAAGGGCCTTAACAGCCTATCCTGCCTCTTAAAGGCGGGACGGAGTTGGGACCAGCAGACACGATTTAATGAAAATTGCGTGGAGGCGGGATGGAGGCGGACTTGTGCCCGCCCGCCAGTTTTCGCAATTTTAACCCCCCCACACGCCTCCAAACCCGTCTCCACGGGTCAATGAATATCCAGCCCAATGGCTTTGGTCTTCCCAATAGTCAGTTGGAGGAACTTTCTGCTGATCCAATAATGGATGTCGGACAAATCAGAGACAGTGGAGAGGTCAAGAGAGGTGGTGGTGAGGTAGAGCTGGGTGTCATCAGCGTATATGTGGAACGTGATGTGTTGTTGGATGATGTCACCCAGGGGCAGCATGTCCATGAGAAAGAGGAGGTGGGGTCAAGGATAGATCCTTGAAGGACTCCAGAGGTAACGGAACGGGAGTTGCAAGAGAAGCCACTGCAGGTAGTTATCTGGCTACAACTGGATGGATAGGAATGGAACCAGGTGAGGGCAGACCCACTCAGCTGGACGACGGTGGAGAGGCGTTGGAGGAGGATGGAGTGGTCAGCCGTGTCAAAGGCTGCTGACAAGGATGAGGAGGGTTAGTTTACTAGGATGCCGTTGTGACTTCGATAAGGGCTGGTTCAGTGTAAAGCAAAAAAAATTGCAGGGCTATGGGGAAAGAGCATAGGAACAGGAGGAGGCCATTGAGCCCCTCGAGCCTGTTCCGCCATTCAATGAGATCATGGCTGATCTGCAACCTAACTCCATCTACCCTTTGCCTTTGCCCCATATCCCTTAATACCTTTGGTTAACAAAATTCTATCAATCTCCGATTTAAAATTAACAATTGATCTAGCATCAATTGCCGTTTGCGGAAGAGAGTTCCAAAGTTCTACCAACCTTTGTGTGTAGAAGTGTTTCCTAATTTCACTCCTGAAAGGTCTGGCTCTAATTTTTAGACTATGCCCCCTAGTCCTAGAATCCCCAACCAGCGGAAATAGTTTCTCTCTATCTACCCTATCAGTTCCCCTTAATATAAACTTCGATTAGATCACCCCTTAACCTTCTAAATTCTAGGGAATACGACCCTAGTTTGTGTAATCTCTCCTCGTAATTTAACCCCTTGGAGTCCGGGTATCATTCTGGTAAACCTACGCTGCACTCCCTCCAAGGCCAATATATCCTTCCTCGGGTGCAGTGCCCAGATCTGCTCTCAGTGCTCCAGGTGTGGTCTAACCAGGGCTACCCCAGGGGAGTGGGACTAATTGGATAGCTCTCTAAAAGAGCCGGCACGGGAACGATGGGCCGATTGGCCTCTTTCCGTGCTGTAAGATTCAAAGTTGTCGTTATTGAGTGACTCAGGTTAAGCATCCTTTGATGAAAACACTGAAAATGGGTTCGGTCGAAAGATGAACGGAGTTTGGTTTTGTTTCCAGCTCCGAATTGTCAGTGGCTTCCTGCAGCGTGCGACTGTGGCCTGAATTTTGCCTGTATGTTTACACCTGTATTAATATTGGTACTTGAGAGGTTAAGCACTGCATCCAGCGGCAGTGGAATAAAAGTTGCAAGTTGGGGCCACCCCACAGTGATCCAGACCTCCGATTCACAGCCCATGAGGTCTCTGTAAATCTTTCTTTGAAACTTACTTAGAGGCACCTTAATGGCTCAGCTGCAGTATGCACTGCCCAGTTTTTTTTTATTCGTTCCTGGGCTGAGAGCGTCGCTGGCAAGGCCAGCATTTATTGCCCATCCCTAATTGCCCTCGAGAAGGTGGTGGTGAGCCGCCGCCTTGAACCGCTGCAGTCCGTGAGGTGAAGGTGCTCCCACAGTGCTGTTAGGGAGGGAGTTTCAGGATTTTGACCCAGCGACGATGGAGGAACGACGATATTTTTCCAAGTCTGGATGGTGTGTGACCTGGAGGGGAACTTGCAGGTGCTCCCATGTACCAGTCACGCTGAAATGCATTACGGCTGCCTTTAGGGGGTCATCCTTGACTCAGTGGGACTGGGTAGCCCTCTTGCCTCTGAGTCAGGAGGTTATGGATTCAAGTCCCACTCCAAAGACTTGGGTACGTAATCTAGGCTCACACAACAGTGCAGTACTGAGGGAGTGAGGCTTAAATTGAAGCCCTGCCTAACCTCTCGGGTGACCGTAAAGAATGCCACGGCACTATTTCGAAAAAGAGCAGGGAATTCTCCCCAATATCTATCTCTCAACCAACATCACTAAAAACAGAGTACTTGGTCATTATCACATTGCTGTTGGTGGGAGCTTGCTGTACACAATTGGCTGCTGTGTTTCCTACATTACAACAGTGACTACACTTTGAAAAAGTACTTCATTGGCTGTAAAGCGCTTTGGGACGTCCTGAGGTCGTGAAAGGCGCTATAGAAATGCAAGTCTTTCTTTCTGTTGTGAAGTAAAAGTAGACACGATTGTCAGGGCTTTCGTAGGATAGAGTTTCACTTTCAATGAAATATTAATGATATTAATGTAAGTGTGCAGGCTAAACTGAGAATGTTGATAATCAGATTAAACAGGGGATAATATAGAATCACAAGCCAGCAACTCTAAATCTGCAAGGTAGTGTTTACAAAGCTCAAATGATTCATATTTGTTTACAAATATTGGAGCGGGGGTTTGTGTGAAGGTGACCCATTGTTCTTGGTGGCCAGGCCCCCAAGAATTCTTAATCTCGCCCTGGTGAACAACACAACTGCACACTCCTATACATATTCTGCTCATTCCCTCACATTCGACCCTCTGGGAAACTACAAGAGGTGACTGCTTGCTATCACTGCTGCAGTGGTGCCTATTCTTCCCATATTCCGTATATTTTCGTTGTCAGATCCTAGGGTTTAACGCACTCATTGCCTGGGGACTCTTGCTTCCTGCTGCATCTCCCATATAAATACATATAAATACATTTTTTCTGAGGGATGCTTGTGTGGGAAAAGCTGGAACTTTGACCCCTGCTGAGGGAAGGCCGAGCTGGGAGATAGGCCCAGCCCCAGGCTCCAGCCTCTCTGCTGTACAGTGCAGGCCGAGGAGCGGCTCTTGCCCTCGGGGATGTGCGAGCCTGTAGATAGTGTCCCTCGCATTCCATAATACAGCTGGGAGGACAGAGAGAAGCAAATCACGGCTCCGTGGTGGGAAGGAGAAAATAGTTTGAGGTCAGGTTTCCTAAAAATAGGATTAATTTTCTCTCCAGCTGTGAAGCTCCGTTTTTTAATACATCGACAACCCGTCTGTTAACGTTGCATGACATACAGCCATGGTTCTGTTAAACTGGTAAAACCAGGGGCGTGGGGAGTTTGGGGGAGGGGGGGTTGGCGGATTAGCACTGGGATTCTGTGCTGAGCTAAGGCAATTCAGATCCGTCCAACACACCACCACAAGGCTAATGTTGCACTGTCACTTGTCAAAGTGGGCACATTTTATTCAGACAATCAGAAGCTACAAGGGGCGGGGGGGGGGGTGGCGAGTGGTGGAGTGGCGGAGGGGGGGGGGGTTGGGTCGAAGGTTAAACGAATGTTAAAGTGACAGCCTCACCATCAGCAGGGTATTTAGATATCAAAGTGTTACAAAGAAATCGGATGAAGGCTAACGTTGTTTGTTGTTTACTGTACAGTGAGTACTGCTGCTCTGAGCGGGAGAGGGTTGCTAGGAGAGTTACTGAAAGTGCGAAGTAACGGGGTGGGGGGGTGGGGGGCAGGGTTGCCGACTCTGGTTGGACGTATTTCTGGAGGGTTTCCGTCACATGATGTCCCTCCTGCCACTGCCCCGCCCCCACACTCCCACCATTGGTTGCCCAACACGCCCATCTAGGGTGGCATAGTGGTTAGCACTGTTGCCTCACAGCGCCAGGGACCCGGATTCGAATCCGGCCTCAGGTGACTGTCTGTGTGGAGTTTGCACATTCTCCCCGTGTCTGCGTGGGTTTCCTCCGGGTGCTCCGGTTTTCTCCCACAGTCCAAAGATGTGCGGGTTAGGTTGATTTGGCTATGATAAATTGACCCTTAGTGTTAGGGGGGATTAAATACGTGGGGTTACGGGGATAGGGTGGGATATGTGTCGGTGCAGGCTCGATGAGCCGAAATGGCCTCTATCTGCATTGTGGGGATTCTGTGATTCTGTGATCATTGGGCACACCGCCTTCTCAGGCCAATTGGTCTTCATGAGTCAACTCAATGATTCTTGACGGTCAGTCAAACAGCCTTTCTCGCCCAACTCCGATCCTCTTACAACTAATAAATGAAGGCGTTCAAAGGAAGCAGCACAACATTTTTTAACGCCCCGATAATTTTCTCTCGCGGGTGTTGCTGGCGGCAGTGCGCTGGAGATTAATCTTCAATTCCTGGAGACTCCAGGGAAATCCCGGCGGGTTGGCTACCCTAGGTGGGAGGAAAGGCGGGGAGGGATGGGCGGCTTTATTTCCCGACAATCTATCTTGCCCTCTCCTCCTCGCTGGGCATGCTTCCATAAGTTGCCCTCTGGTACCTTGCACAAAATGGCCTCTAAACATGTGCGAGTCTTGCCAGCGTGTCGAAGGACCATTCTCCAGCAGAGGGCATCACAGGTCCATCCCCACCTGAGGTCCACCCTCCTGCCCCTCCACTTGTCGTCGCTGGACGGTGATCAGGAGCAGGCCACGAAAGATGGCTTCCTGCAACAGTGTCTGGCAACGCCTCGAATTGAAAATTCTCATCCTTGTGTTGAAATCCCTCTATGGCCTCGTCCTGTCTCTGTCACCCGCTCCGTGCCCTACAATCCTCCCGAGATCTCCGCGCTCCTCCAATTCTGTTCTCTTGAGCATCCCTAATTTTCACATCCCCGCCATTGGCGGCCGTGCCTTCAGCTGCCTGGGGCCCTAAGCTCTGGAATTCCCTCCCTAAACCTCTCCACCTCGCTCTCCTCCTTTAAGATGCTCCTTAAAACCTACCTCTTTGACCAAGCTTTTGGTCGCCTGTCCTAATATCTCTTGATGTGGCTCAGTGCCAGATTTTGTCTGAGAATCGCTCCCGTGAAGCGCTCTGGGACGTTTTTACTACGTTAAAAGCGCGATGCAAATGCAGGTTGCAGCCACTTGGGGGCGCTGCTTCCTTCAGAGGAGTCTGTGGAACCTCTTCAGGTGGGCCTGGGAGCCTCTGGTTGCACGAGCACTTTATCTCGGTTACTTTATCGAACTGCTGCTGACATCATTGCCGCCATCGCAATAAAGCAAACATGACGCCAAATTGTTCTATCAGCACTTGCGGCTGCACTCTACCAGCTGATCTTCTGGCTTGATGGTTGATCATAACCTCCTCCCTGGTGGTTATCTTGACCCCATTGAACCATTTCTTCACCTCCTCCTCGGTCCTTTTGTCCTTGGAGATTGTGCGTCCTTCTGCAAGCCTCCCACTTGGTGCTTGGGCTTGGGAGGGTGGTGGGGTGCGGGGGGGGGGTGGGGAGTGGGGGCGGTAAGTGAGACCTTGCCCAAATATGGCCGACCTTCACGAGTCTGCCCTGCCTTCTTTTTTTGGTGCTGCTGTTGTTTATTTCCGGTCAGGCCCCATTGTTGCCATTCCCACATGGTGCCTTCTTCGACAGCGCCTCCGCACCCGCGCCCACCGCCGCCCAGAAGGACCAGGGCAGCAGGTGAATGGCAACACCACGACCTTCAGGTTCCCCTCCCAACTTGGGTGCTCATCGTCGCTGGGTCAATATCCTGGAACTCCCTCCCTAACAGCACGGTGGGAGCACCTTCACCACACGGACTGCAGAAGTTCAAGAAGAAGGCCCACCACCACCTTCTCGAGGGCAAAGGGGATGGACAATACGCGCTGGCCTCGTCACATCCCGAGAATTAATTAATAAAAAGAAACCACCAACTCCATCTGCTCCTTCACAAAAGCAAAATACTGCGGATGCTGGAAATCCGGAATAACGACAGAAAATACTGGAAACACTCAGCGGGTCAGGCAGCATCTGTGGAGAGAGAAACAGAGTTAATGTTTCAGGTCGATGACCCTTCGTCAGAACTGGAAAAAGTTGGAGATATAAAAGATTTTTAAGCAAGTTCAGGGGCAGGGAGAGGGGGAGGGAGGGGAGGAAAGAACAAAAGGGAAGGTCTGTGATCGGGTGGAAGGCAGGAGAGATTAAAAGACAAAAGGGATGATGGTGCGAGGCAAAAGGAGATGGTAATGGGACAAGTTAAGAAACAAAAGATGGCTCTAGATGAAGTGTAAATGATGATGGCAGAATGATCGACAGCTGCCATGTGAGAGAGAGAAAAAAAATTAAAAAAAAGATAGAGGCAGAGGTTATGGTCTGAAATTGTTGAGCTCGATGTTGAGTCCAGAAGGCTGTAAAGTGCCTAATCGAAAGATGAGGTGCTGTTCCTCGAGCTTACGTTGAGCTTCATTGGAACAGTGTAAGAGGCCGAGGACGGAGAGGTCAGAGTGGGAGTGGAGCGGAGAATTAAAGTGACAGGCGACCGGAAGCTCGGGGTCACGCTTATGGACTGAACGGAGGTGTTCCGCAAAGCGGTCACCCAATCTGCGTTTGGTCTCCCCAGTGTAGAGGAGATCGCATCGTGAGCAGCGAATACAGTATACTAAATTGCAAAAAGTACAAGTAAATCGCTGTTTCACCTGGAAGGAGTGTTTGGGGCCCTGGATCATTTGCTTCTTGTTTTGGATGCGTAACTATGATTGTTGCACTTGTACGATGATCGGACATTTTAACTTAGCACTAACAGTGAGTTAAACTGTTGAGTACAGGGGTCCAGGCTACATGCTAAGTGTACCATGACCGCCCCAAGTGACCGACCGCCGAAAACCCCTTCTCCAATGAAGTACTTTTAAAGCGCAGCCACTGTTATAAAGTGGGAAAACGCGGCAGCCAATTTGCGCACAGCAAGATCCCACAAACAGCAAAAGAGTTAAATAACCCGATCATCTGGGTTTTTTTTTAGCGATGTTGGCTGAGGGATAAATAATGGCCGAGGGCACCAAGGATAACTCCCCCTGCTCTTCTTCGAAATAGTGGCCGTGGGATCTTTAACGTCCACCTGAGAGGGCCAGACGGGGCCCTCGGCTTAATCTCAAGGGCGGCACCTCCGACAGAGCGGCTCTCCCGCCGTACTGCACTGGAAGGGTCAGCCCCGATTATGAGCCCACAACCATTCTGACTCAGAGGAGAGCTGCGCCGAAAATAGCCAAGTGGCACAAAAGTGTTAGAAATGGCAGGCGATATTTAGCATTGAGTATGGAAGGGAGAGGTTTCAACACCTTTTCAGAATTGTAATCCCCTTTCACAAGCCCAGGCAAGCATCACAAACTGTTGGGTTGTTCAGCCTGAAAGCGTATTCCCCACTCCATGCTGATTTGCGCTTTGGTTAATCAGGGTTGAAAGGAGATGCATTCCTTAAATAAAATCAATGGCGTCAGCTGTTTTGTTCAGTTCCCCGTTCCTGAATGCTCGCCTGTGCGACGGCCTTTTCAGATTTGCTTCCACAAGCATCGAAGGGTTTACCGCCCGTCGCAATCACGAGTTTCTGATCCCCCCCAGCTAGTTTCTGCTTATTTTTTACACAAAAAGTTGAACCTGCCGCCCTTCCTTCCCCCCTCGGTGAAGCAGGATTCTGACTGCATCGGTTAAGGGGACTGAATCCAGTCTCCGTGCGTCCCGGGGCCGGGTGCTTGCCCAGTGTGAGTCTAGACAGTGTGCGTCAGCAGACTGTGCGACCAGGGTAAGGCATCACAGCCCAATCCGTGAGCTCACCCAATGTCTGCAGGCATTCACTTCCCTGTTTCCTGACTGACATGTTTGGACACCATCCACACCTTTGATTGCCGTGATTGTCTCTCTGCCGAGGTGTGATAAAGGGCAGTTAGAAAGATTAACTGTAGTCATCTGGCAGTGTTCTCTGACTATTTATGCTGTGCCCATATGTATTCTTCACTTCACCTGACGAAGGAGCAGCGCTCCGAAAGCTTGTGATTTCAAATAAAGCTGTTGGACTATAACCTGGTGTTGTGCGACTTCTCACATTTGTCCACCCCAGTCCAACACCGGCATCTCCACATCGTTCACTTTCCAGTCAGGGGAGTCACTACATAACAATCAGGAACAGGTACTGACCAGCCGTGATCGAAATGAATGGTGGAGCGTGCTCGAGGGGCTGAATGGCCTCCTCCTGTTCCGAGTAAAGCTGTCTGTTTTTCACCTTTCCAGCCCAGGGGTGGAGAGGGAGATTGTTTTGCTCCGACTGCTACCCTAGTTGGCATTTGCTAACTGCGTGTGGATCAAAGCTCGGTCCCTTTCTCGTCTGAGCGGTGGGTTCAGCAACTCGGGAGATTTCCGGTCCGTGCTCCGACCCCATATCCTCTCCAAGGCCAAGACCACCTACTTCCACCGTCGTAATATCGCCCGTCTCCGCCCCTGCCTCAGCTAGTCCGCTGCTGAAATCATCGTCCATGCCTTTGTTACCTCGAGGCTTGACTATTCCAATGCTCTTCCTGGCCGGCCTCCCACCTTGCACCCTCCGTAAAGCAGAGCTTACCCAAACCTCTGCTGCTCATAACCTTCATAGCTTGAATCCTAAGCCCCGTTCACTCATCACAGTTGTGCTCGCTGACCTACATTGGCTCCCGGTCCGGCAACGCCTCGATTTAAAAATTCTCATCCTCTTGTTCAACTCCCTGCATGGCCCTCGCGCACCCCCCCCCCCCCCGCCCACCGCCGCCACCCCCCCCCCCCCCCCCCCCGCCTCCTTATCTCTGTAACCTCCTCCAGCCCCACAACCCTCTGAGATCTCTGCGCTCCTCCAATTCTGGCCTCTTGAGCATCTCCGATTTTAATCACTCCACCATTGGCGGCCGTGACTTCAGCTGCCGGGGCTCTAAGCTCTGGAATTCCCTCCCTAAACCTCTCCGCCTCTCTCTCCTCCTTTAAGACGTTCCTTAAGACCTAGCTCTTTGACCAAGCTCTTGGTCACCTGTCCTAATATCTCCATTGGTGGCTCGGTCAAATTATGTCTGAAACGCCTTGGGACGTTTTACTACGATAAAGGCGCTATATAAATGCAAGTTGTTGTTGTTGTAAGCTGTGGTCTTCTCAGCCTGTGCCAGAGGAAGTCTTTCAAAGTTGCGCTTTCACATTCATCCCAGGGCCCGAATATTCAGAACATAAACAGGATTTTGACGCATTCTCTTCATTCCTTCATCAGCAAGGTGCATGTAAATTATGCACCAGAGTGAAGACAGCAGGATCCCTGCAAGTGTTTCACCCGAACCTCCCAGCTCACCCTACCCTCCCAGCTAACCCCACCCTCCCAGCTCACCCCACCCTCCCAGCTCGCCCTACACTCCCAGCTCGCCCTACCCTCCCAGCTCACCCTACCCTCCCAGCTAACCCCACCCTCCCAGCTCACCCCACCCTCCCAGCTCACCCCACCCTTCCAGCTCACCCTACCCTCCCAGCTCACCCTACCCTCCCAGCTCACCCTACCCTCCCAGCTCACCCTACCCTCCCAGCTCACCCTACCCTCCCAGCTAACCCCACCCTCCCAGCTCGCCCTACCCTCCCAGCTCACCCTACCCTCCCAGCTCACCCCACCCTCCCAGCTCGCCCTACACTCCCAGCTCACCCTACACTCCCAGCTCGCCCTACCCTCCCAGCTCACCCCACTCTCCCAGCTCACCCTACCCTCCCAGCTCACCCTACCCTCCCAGCTCACCCCACCCTTCCAGCTCACCCCACCCACCCAGCTCACCCTACCCTCCCAGCTCACCCCACCCTCCCAGCTCACCCTACCCTCCCAGCTCACCCCACCCTCCCAGCTCACCCTACACTCCCAGCTCGCCGTCCCCTCCCAGCTCACCCCACCCTCCCAGCTCACCCCACCCTCCCAGCTCACCCTACCCTCCCAGCTCACCCCACCCTCCCAGCTCACCCTACCCTCCCAGACCTACCCTCCCAGCTCGCCCTACCCTCCCAGCTCACCCTACCCTCCCAGCCCTACCCTCCCAGCTCACCCTACCCTCCCAGCCCTACCCTCCCAGCTCGCCCTACCCTCCCAGCTCACCCTACCCTCCCAGCTCACCCTACCCTCCCAGCCCTACCCTCCCAGCCCTACCCTCCCAGCTCACCCTACCCTCCCAGCCCTACCCTCCCAGCCCTACCCTCCCAGCTCACCCTACCCTCCCAGCTCACCCTACCCTCCCAGCTCACCCCACCCTCCCAGCTCACCCTACCCTCCCAGCTCACCCCACCCTCCCAGCTCACCCTACCCTCCCAGCTCACCCCACCCTCCCAGCTCACCCTACCCTCCCAGCTCGCCCCACCCTCCCAGCTCACCCTACCCTCCCAGCTCGCCCAACCCTCCCAGCTCACCCTACCCTCCCAGCTCACCCCACCCTCCCAGCTCACCCCACCCTCCCAGCTCACCCCACCCTCCCAGCTCACCCTACCCTCCCAGCTCACCCTACCCTCCCAGCCCTACCCTCCCACTCGCCCAACCCTCCCAGCCCTACCCTCCCAGCTCACCCTACCCTCCCAGCCCTACCCTCCCAGCTCACCCCACCCTCCCAGCTCACCCTACCCTCCCAGCTCGCCCAAACCTCCCAGCCCTACCCTCCCAGCTCACCCTACCCTCCCAGCTCACCCTACCCTCCCAGCTCACCCCACCCTCCCAGCTCACCCCACCCTCCCAGCTCACCCCACCCTCCCAGCTCACCCCACCCTCCCAGCTCACCCCACCCTCCCAGCTCACCCTACCCTCCCAGCCCTACCCTCCCAGCTCGCCCTACCCTCCCAGCTCACCCTACCCTCCCAGCCCTACCCTCCCAGCTCGCCCTACCCTCCCAGCCCTACCCTCCCAGCTCGGCCTACCCTCCCAGCTCACCCTACCCTCCCAGCTCACCCTACCCTCCCAGCCCTACCCTCCCAGCCCTACCCTCCCAGCCCTACCCTCCCAGCCCTACCCTCCCAGCTCACCCTACCCTCCCAGCCCTACCCTCCCAGCCCTACCCTCCCAGCTCACCCTACCCTCCCAGCTCACCCTACCCTCCCAGCTCACCCCACCCTCCCAGCTCACCCTACCCTCCCAGCTCACCCCACCCTCCCAGCTCACCCTACCCTCCCAGCTCACCCTACCCTCCCAGCCCTACCCTCCCAGCTCGCCCCACCCTCCCAGCTCGCCCCACCCTCCCAGCTCGCCCCACCCTCCCAGCTCACCCTACCCTCCCAGCTCACCCTACCCTCCCAGCCCTACCCTCCCAGCTCGCCCTACCCTCCCAGCTCGCCCTACCCTCCCAGCTCACCCCACCCTCCCAGCTCACCCCACCCTCCCAGCTCACCCTACCCTCCCAGCTCACCCTACCCTCCCAGCCCTACCCTCCCAGCTCGCCCTACCCTCCCAGCTCGCCCCACCCTCCCAGCTCGCCCCACCCTCCCAGCTCACCCTACCCTCCCAGCTCACCCTACCCTCCCAGCCCTACCCTCCCAGCTCGCCCTACCCTCCCAGCTCGCCCTACCCTCCCAGCTCACCCCACCCTCCCAGCTCACCCCACCCTCCCAGCTCACCCTACCCTCCCAGCTCACCCCACCCTCCCAGCTCACCCTACCCTCCCAGCTCACCCTACCCTCCCAGCCCTACCCTCCCAGCTCGCCCTACCCTCCCAGCTCGCCCCACCCTCCCAGCTCGCCCCACCCTCCCAGCTCACCCTACCCTCCCAGCTCACCCCACCCTCCCAGCTCACCCCACCCTCCCAGCTCACCCTACCCTCCCAGCCCTACCCTCCCAGCTCGCCCTACCCTCCCAGCTCACCCTACCCTCCCAGCCCTACCCTCCCAGCTCGCCCTACCCTCCCAGCCCTACCCTCCCAGCTCGGCCTACCCTCCCAGCTCACCCTACCCTCCCAGCTCGCCCAACCCTCCCAGCTCACCCTACCCTCCCAGCTCACCCTACCCTCCCAGCCCTACCCTCCCACTCGCCCAACCCTCCCAGCCCTACCCTCCCAGCTCGCCCAACCCTCCCAGCCCTACCCTCCCAGCTCACCCTACCCTCCCAGCCCTACCCTCCCAGCTCACCTCACCCTCCCAGCTCACCCTACCCTCCCAGCTCGCCCAACCCTCCCAGCCCTACCCTCCCAGCTCACCCTACCCTCCCAGCTCACCCCACCCTCCCAGCTCACCCCACCCTCCCAGCTCACCCCACCCTCCCAGCTCACCCCACCCTCCCAGCTCACCCCACCCTCCCAGCTCACCCTACCCTCCCAGCCCTACCCTCCCAGCTCGCCCTACCCTCCCAGCTCACCCTACCCTCCCAGCCCTACCCTCCCAGCTCGGCCTACCCTCCCAGCTCACCCTACCCTCCCAGCTCACCCTACCCTCCCAGCCCTACCCTCCCAGCCCTACCCTCCCAGCTCACCCTACCCTCCCAGCCCTACCCTCCCAGCCCTACCCTCCCAGCTCACCCTACCCTCCCAGCTCACCCTACCCTCCCAGCTCACCCCACCCTCCCAGCTCACCCTACCCTCCCAGCTCACCCCACCCTCCCAGCTCACCCTACCCTCCCAGCTCACCCTACCCTCCCAGCCCTACCCTCCCAGCTCGCCCTACCCTCCCAGCTCGCCCCACCCTCCCAGCTCGCCCCACCCTCCCAGCTCACCCTACCCTCCCAGCTCACCCTACCCTCCCAGCCCTACCCTCCCAGCTCGCCCTACCCTCCCAGCTCGCCCCACCCTCCCAGCTCACCCCACCCTCCCAGCTCACCCCACCCTCCCAGCTCGCCCCACCCTCCCAGCTCACCCTACCCTCCCAGCTCGCCCTACCCTCCCAGCTCACCCCACCCTCCCAGCTCACCCCACCCTCCCAGCTCACCCTACCCCCCCCATCATAGCATGCTCTTGCAGGGTGCTGTCACAACGCACACCAGAAACACTTCAATAGAAAAGTGTATCTTTGCCTATGTGGTTACAAAGCAATCAGCTTCAGACTCAATGAACCATGCGACCTTTGGTAAATACCCGACCTGCAACCCATCAGTTCACCGTGTGATCCAAACACCATTCAGCGTAGGGTGAGATCTGGGTGAGGTCACTGCAAGGGTCGCCAACTCTGATTGGACGTATCCCTGGAGGTTTCATCACATGACCTCCAGCCTCCAACCGCCCCGCCTGGTCAAACAGCCTCTTTTAACCCAGCCCCAATATTTTAATACCTAACAAACAAAAACGAAAAATAAACACAATTTTTTTTTAATGCCCCTATCTATGATTTCTTTCCCCCCGGGTGTTACTGACGACCGTGTCCTGGAGATTAATCTTCAATTCCTGGAGACTCCAGGGAAATCCTGCAGAGTTTGGCGACTCCCTAGTCTCAGCACCGGGAGAGAACAGACAAGACCCTATTCACGGCCATACGATGACTCGCGTAGTGTGTGAGCTGCACGGTTTGGTCACAAGTACAATGTACAACTCTCAGCCTCACAGCAGGGCGACCGTTCTGACAGAATCACTGCAGAAATTCAATCAAATACAATCGGCGCAGCACGGCACAGTCGGTGAACTGCGGACTATGTCAGTAACCTCTGACAGGGAGCAGAGCACTGATACTCCGAGTTAACCGGGAATGAGGAACGCACAATGGCACGCTGAGAAATCGTGGCTGAAGTTGACAATTCTGTTTCATCAATGTTTCTTTGCTGATTTTGTCCCCTCCCACCTCTCTGGGTAACTCGAACCAAGTCCCGTTCGCCCATCACCCCCTGTTGCTCACTGACCTACATTGGCTCCTGGTCCAGCTGCACCTCGATTTGAAAATTCTCATCCTTGTTTTCAAATCCCTCCATGGCCTCGCCCCTCCCTATCTCCGTAACCTCCTCCAGCCCTACAACCCTCCGAAATCTCTGCATTCCTCCAATTCTGGCCTCTTGCGCATCCTCGATTTTCATCGCTCCACCATTGGCGGCCGTGCCTTTAGCTGCCTCGGCTCTGAGCTCTGGAATTCCCTCTCCACCTCTCTTTCCTCCATTAAGTCGTTCCTTAAAACCTACCTCTTTGACTGAGCTTTTGGTCACCTGGCCTACTATCTCCTTTTGTGTCTCGGTGTCAAATTCTGTTTGATAATCTCTCCTGTGAAGGGTCTTGAGGTGTTTTACTACGTTAAAGGCGCTATATAAACGCATGGGGGGAGAAATTCAGTATCGCCCCATTTGGGACGCAATTATTGGCCGGGCACAAAGATTAGCGCCTGGCGCTAATTATCGCCACCGACTGCAAACTTAGCTTTTATCACCCCTGGAGGTGATTGGAGCGCTAAATCAGGCGCTTCACAACTGTCTTAAGGCACAAAGGCCGAGGAGCGAGGCGCTACCTCAGAGCGCTGGCGAAGCTCATGTGATGTCAGTCAGCAATGGAACACAGACACAATGGCGCCAGCCAGTTCTTAAAGGGGAGGGTCGATCTTGCTCGCCATCCACATCCTGCTCATTGCAGCCTTGACTCTCGGCCTGGAGAGACCTGCACATCAAACCTGCTGGAAAGAACAATGGAGAGTACCAGGGAAAGAGCTCAGAGTGCAGCCCCCACAGTCTCTTCTAAATCGATACAAGGAAGGGCAAATCAAAATGAACCTGCAAAGTGCTGCTCAGTACCCAAAACTCCTTCACACAGCATTGAATCTCTCCAGAAGTCTCTCTTTCTCTCTCTCTCTCAGAATGCGTGGTGCAAAAATGTCACCAACAAAAAAAGGCAGGAAGCGGTCGCCTTTAAATGGCGTTCCCCCAGTCCCTTCCTGACTGCAAAACGCTCCCCTCAACCTGTCGTTGCTAGCAGCAGGCGGTAAGGCAGGGGGCGCCACTCAATATCCGCTCCGGGGCGCTACCGGGGCGTTGCGCACTCGACTGACGTCACGATCTCCCGGCGCAGGAGATCGTGGCGGTAGTGTTCAGCGCCGCCGCAAAATGTCTAGTTAATTTCGTGAGCGGCGCAAACATCGCCACGCCCGGGCGCTAGTTGCTTTGCGCCCCATTAGCGCCCTCTTAAGGCGCTAACGGGAGGCGCAAACCAACTGAATTTTTCCCCCATGGTGTTACTCGAATTTTTCCAACGGTGATCGGGCCTTCCAACACCTTGTCCAATTGACCATATCAGGCTCGACAATGAGTGTTGGCAGGCTGTTGGGACATCCCAGCCACGGCCAATCCTGTCCTCACATGATGTCTGAACCTGTGCACTTCCAACGGGGGGGGTTCCGAAGCTGGATAGCCGTCAGGAGCAGGGAGCCAGGGTGACTTTCCCCCTCCCTAACTCAATGACACCACTGGGACTGAGAAGAAAAACCTGATGAGCCAGTGACGGAAGTTCCTAAACAGTCAGATGAGACTTGCATTTATGTAGCGCCTATCAACAACCTCAGGATGTTCCAAAGTGCTTGGCAGCCAATGAAGTAGTGTGATCACTGCTATGGGATCATTTACGTCTACCTGAGAGAGCGGACAAGGCGCCCAGTTTAACATCTCATCTGAAAGAAGGCGCCTCTGACAGTGCAGCTCTCCCTCAGTACTGCACTGGGAGTGTCAGCCTAGATCTTGTGCTCAAGTCTCTGGAGTGGGACTTGACCAGCAACCTTCTGACTCAGAGACGAGAGTGCTGCCCACTGAGCCACGACTGATACTGTAGAACGACATTGCCTCAAGCTCACTCAGAGGCAGCTGCCACCTAATTTGACGTCCAGTGCCTCACACTGCCTGGTTGAGATGTCAGTTAATCCCAAATGTGACACCCAGCTCTCTCTTAACTCCTATCAAATAAAACATCGTCCCATTGAACTCGAGAACTGGGCCTGTGGCTGAGAAATGATCTGCTCTTAAAATTACAGGAATGCTTGATATTCTTCAACTGCCCGAGGAGGCTGATTACAGAAAAAAATTGTTCCGCTGCAGAAACCACTCTTTATTTAGGGTTGGAGAGGAATGATTTGAAAGGATTTTGAGTCACATATCAGCATAAGGCAGTGGATCAGGTATAATGAAGCTTCGCAGGTGTATACTAAGAAGGACTAGAGGGAGAAACAATGCGGGGCTGAGGCTAGATGGGTCCTCGACCCCACCATGACCCCTGCCTGGGTCAGGGGTCATTACGTAACCATGGTGGGATCCCGGTGGGAGCGTGCCCGTTGCCCCCCCCCCAGGAATATACAGGCACTCCTGGCCAATATTAATTCCTCAACCAACATCACTAAAACAGATTATCTGGTCATTATCACATTGCTGTTTGTGGGAGCTTGCTGTGCGCAAACTGGCTGCTGCGTTTCCTACATTACAACAGTGAATACACTTCACACACCATCCTGACTTGGAAATATATCGGCCGTTCCTTCATCGTCGCTGGGTCAAAATCCTAACAGCACTGTGGGAGCACCTTCACCACACGGACTGCAGCGGTTCAAGAAGGCGGCTCTCCATCACCTTCCCGAGGGCAGTTAGGGATGGGCAATAAATGCTGGCCTTGCCAGCGACGCCCACATCCCATGAACGAATGAAAAAAAAAACACTTCTAAAGTACTTCATTGGTTGTAAAGCACTTTGGGATGTCCTGAGGTTGTGAACAGGCGCTATCGAAATGCAAGTCTTCCATTTCTTTCTTCTTTCTGAAAGGAGGCAGAAAGATCTCAGAGAAAGTCAGCTCAGGACTTGGCTAGGATTGAGGTCCATAATGAAAGAAAGACTTGCATTTATCTAGCACCTTTCTCGACCTCAGGACGTCCCAAATCACTTTACAGCCAATTAAATACATTTCGTCACGTAGGAAACGCGGCAGCAAATTTGCGCACAGCAAGATCACAGAAACAGCAATGAGATCATGACCAGATAATCGGTTTTAGTGATGTTGATTGAGAGATAAATATCGGCCGGGACACAAGGGATAACTCTGTTGCCCTTCTTCGATATAGTGCCACAGGATCTTACACGTCTACCTGAGAGATCGGACAGGGTGCCTCGGTTTAATGTCTCATTCGAAAGTCGGCATCCCTGACAGTGCAGCATTCCCTCAGCACTGCACTGGGAGTATCTGCCTAGATTACGTGCTCAAGTCTCTGGAGTGGGACTTGAACCCACAACCTTCTGACTCAGAGGCGAGGGTGCGGCCCACTGAGCCACGGCTGACATGTCATAATGGTAGGTTTGGGACTCGGCCTGTCTCTCCATTCTCTCAGTTTGTGGCCTGCCCACCGCCCACCACTCCAGGGGAGGCTGGAAGTGGGCAAGACCAAGAAGGCTGTTGTAGGCCTCACTGTCCGATTTGTTCCCCGCTGCTATCCGCCTGATTCAGGGTGGGATAGTGGAGGGAAATCCAGGCCTTAAAGTCCAGTTTTTCCCATTAATTTCTGTCTCAGGATGTTGTGTCAGCAGGTTAGTGATGTTTTCAATTAATTTTTTTATCAGCAGCAAAATAAACATCAGAGCTTCAGCTAGGATCCCACAGTGGACTCATCCCCACCCCATCCCCACCCCCACCCGTACCCGGCCTCACCCCCACCCCGGCCTCACCCCCGACCCCATCCTTACCCCTACCCCGGCCTCACCCCCACCCCGGCCTCACCCCGACCCCATCCTCACCCCCACCCGTACCCGGCCTCACCCCCACCCCGGCCTCACCCCCGACCCCATCCTTACCCCTACCCCGGCCTCACCCCCACCCCGGCCTCACCCCGACCCCATCCTCACCCCCACCTGTACCCAGCCTCACCCCCAACCCATCCCCACCCCTTCCCCAGCCTCACCCCGACCCCATCCTCACCCCCACCCCATCCTCACCCCGACCCCGGCCTCACCCCCACCCCATCCTCACCCCGACCCCGGCCTCACCCCCACCCCATCCTCACCCCCACCCCGGCCTCACCCCCACCCCATCCTCACCCCGACCCCGGCCTCACCCCCACCCCATCCCCACCCCCACCCGTACCCGGCCTCACCCCCACCCCGGCCTCACCCCCGACCCCATCCTTACCCCTACCCCGGCCTCACCCCCACCCCGGCCTCACCCCCCACCTGTACCCGGCCTCACCCCCAACCCATCCCCACCCCTTCCCCAGCCTCACCCCGACCCCATCCTCACCCCCACCTGTACCCGGCCTCACCCCCACCCCATCCTCACCCCGACCCCGGCCTCACCCCCACCCCATCCTCACCCCGACCCCGGCCTCACCCCCACCCCATCCTCACCCCCACCCCGGCCTCACCCCCACCCCATCCTCACCCCGACCCCGGCCTCACCCCCACCCCATCCTCACCCCCACCCCGGCCTCACCCCCACCCCGGCCTCACCCCCGAACCCATCCTCACCCCCACCCGTACCCAGCCTCACCCCCACCCCGGCCTCACCCCCACCCCGGCCTCACCCCCCACCCCGGCCTCACCCCGACCCCATCCTCACCCCCACCCCGACCTCACCCCCACCCCGGCCTCCTGTCTGGTTTTGGGCACGGCAGTAGTTTTCAAGCCTTCTTGAATGAGTTTGCTGAAGGCTCCAGGTTTGACCGCGGGAGTCCCCAGCCTTTGAAGATTATTTTGCAGCTGCAACCAAGTGTGGCATCTTGAGTGTGGCATCTGAATCTGCTGAACCTACAGGCTTTAATATATTACTGATGGAGCTCCCGTGACATTGCTCACCGTGGTTAGCCCATGGTTAGACCACATCTGGAGTACTGTGTACTGTTCTGGGCACCACTTTAAAAAGGATATTCAGGCCTTGGAAGGAGTGCAGCGCGGATTCACTAGAATATTACCAGGTCTCCAAGGGTTAGATTATGAGGAGAGATTACATAAACTAGGCTTCTATTCCCTGGAATATAGAAGGTTAAGGAGTGATTTGATTGAGGTTTTTAGAATTTTGAAAGGAATTGCTAGGGTAGAGAGAGAGAAACATTTCCCGCTGGTGGGGGAGTCTAGGACAATGGGGACATAACCTTAAAATCAGAGCCAGGCCGTTCAGGGGAGAAGTTAGGAAACACATCTTCACGCAAAGGGTGGTAGAAGTGTGGAACTCTCTCTCATAAAAAGCAGTCGATGCCAGCTCAATTAATAATATTAAACCTGAGATCCATCCACCTGCACACTCAGCCATGTACTCATTGAATGGTGGAACAGGCTCGAGGGGCTGAATGGCCACCTCCTGTTCCTATGTTCCTAATCCAAACCTCTCCGCCTCTCTAACTCTCTTTCATCCTTTAAGACGCTCCTTAAAACCTACCTCTTTGACAACGCTTGGAGTACTGTGCTCAGTTCTGGTCTCTATATTACAAAATGGGAATAGAGGCACAACAACAACAACAACAACAACAACTTGTATTTATATAGCGCCTTTAACGTAGTAAAACGTCCCAAGGCACTTCACAGGAGTGTTATAAGACAAAAAATTTGACACCGAGCCACATAAGGAGAAATTAGGGCAGGTGACCAAAAGCTTGGTCAAAGAGGTAGGTTTTAAGGAGCGTCTTAAAGGAGGAAAGAGAGGTAGCGAGGCAGAGAGGTTTAGGGAGGGAATTCCAGAGCTTAGGGCCTAGGCAACAGAAGGCACGGCCGCCAATGGTGGAGCGATTATAATCAGGGATGTTCAAGAGGGCAGAATTAGAGGAGCGCAGATATCTCGGGGGGTTGTGGGGCTGGAGGAGATTACAGAGATAGGGAGGGGCGAGGCCATGGAGGGATTTGAAAACAAGGATGAGAATTATAAAATCGAGGCGTTGCTTAACCGGGAGCCAATGTAGGTCAGCGAGCACAGGGGTGATGGGTGAATGGGACTTGGTGCGAGTTAGTCGGACACAGGCAGCCGAGTTTTGGATGACCTCAAGTTTACGTAGGGTAGAATGTGGGAGGCCAGCCAGGAGTGCGTTGGAATTGTCAAGTCTAGAGGTAACAAAAGTTTACAAGGATGATACCAGAACTGAGATGTAATAACTTTCAGGAAAGACTGAACAGGCTGGGGTTCTTTTCTTTCAAAAAGAGAAGGCTGAGCGGTGACCTAATAGAGGTCTTTAAAATCATGAAGTTTAATGGGAGGCTAGATAAGTATATGAGGGAGAAAGGAATAGAGGGATATGCTGATCGGGCGAGATGAAGTAGAGTGGGAGGAGGCTCGTGTGGAGCACAAACTGCGGCACTGATTTTTTGGGCAGATGCCCTATTCTGTGCGGTAAATACTATGTAACACTATGCAATGATACTCTGTTTTCTAAGGACAGGCATGTTATATTATGTCAAAGCAAAATACTGCGGATGCTGGAAAAGTTCATCGACCTGAAACGTTAACTCTGTTTCTCTCTCTGACCGGCTGAGTATACCCAGCACTTTCTGTTTTTAATTTATACTATGTCATGGACAGTGTGCTTATCTACTGCGAAGGGAAAGCTGTTCTCCGTTAACGGGTGAAATTAAATGTTTTCTTTTTTTTTACATGTGATTGCTAAGGTCAGTTGGAGAGTACAGACATCCTGGCCGGAATCTTTTCCCGAGTGTTGGGGCGGGTGTGCGCGGGCCGTGTAGCAGGTCTCCATCCCGAAATTTTCAACGGCGCGTTCTGCACTGCGCGTTTAACTCAATTACATCGGTTGAAACAGTCATGTGGGTTTCCCGGCCAATTAATCTGACGACGTCACGGATGACTCGTTTTCAGCGCAGATATTTAAAGCAGCCTCGCACGCATCCCAGTTAAAGGTTCTTGTAGGAGAGATGAAGGTGTTTGGGAGAGCTACAAATTGCTGCATAGTTTGTGCGGGTCATGGAGTCCCACAGACAGAAGGCTGCGCCACGATTCCCCGATGCCTCCCTGGAAGTGCTGGTCCGGGGAATCAGAGCGCGTAGGGAGGTCCTCTTCCCTGCGGATGGCCGCAGAAGACCAGCTGGAGACACTAAGAGGGCATGGCTGGAGATCGCGGAGGAGGTCAGCAGCAGGGATGTCGCGAGGTGGACGTGGATCCAGTGCCGCAAAATGTTTAATGATCTCATGCGGTCAGGAAAGGTGCGTGCAATGCCACATTCACCTACATCCTGATGTGCGTGTCACCCCCAACCCCATCACTCTGCCTTCCCAAGCCTACTCCTGCACATCATTCCTTACACCAACCTACCTTGCAGGTGCGCCCATCCCTCTCTGTCTATGCACCTACTCACATCCACATCTGACTAACTACCACTAACACTCACCCTCATCCTAATGCACTCATAGGAAGTAATACCACAGAAGGAGGCCATTTGGCAATGTCATGCCACTCCTTCATAGTCACCCTCTACAGATGTAGCCCATCCATTCCTTACACTCATTCCATCACCCTCACTCAAAGTTCTCTTCTTTCCCTCCTTGCAGGAGAAGAGAGCCCAGAACATCAGGGAGAGGCAGAGAACTGGAGGTGGCCTTCCAATGATCACTCCAGCAGAGGAGGAGGCCCTAGAAATCTTTGGAGTTGCAGAGCTGCTGGCGGTGGGAGACGGAGAGAGGGGGACCTCCCAGCAACCTGGTGACAGAACTAAATCTCGTACAGCCACATGACTTACAACAGTCACTCATGGTGACCAACGTCAGCAGCCAGTGAAATGTCATCATGTGCATAATGGTAACGTTACACATTCTGATCGTAAGATTTCTAATTCATCCCTTTACTCTCCCACAGGTCCATCAAGCGCTCCCACTTCTCTCCCATTGCCTCCCCCCTCAGTCAGAGCCCCACATGCTGCCTCGGACCCCGACGGCCGAGTCTGCCCCTGCACAGGCGCAGGAGGAGCAGACTTTGATGGGGGCCCTCATGGGCTCCAAATCCCAGAGGACGTCCGCCAAAAGTTTCGAAGCAGTCGCAGCAGGGAAGTGAGCAGCCTGCGGAATCCACAGGTTTTCACCTCGTAGAAGCACGCAGAAACGATAAAGGACACAATCCTAGATGCACAAGGGTATGCACATGGGTGTATATAAAATGTTAATATTAAGTTTCAGTTATATTTATGACGCACATAAATTTATTTCTTTGGACTACTTTCCCATCTTGTCCATTTTTACCTGCTACCTTGGAAGTGACTTTGTCACTTGGAGTGAATGGTGAGACATTACTTAACCTTGAGCAATTTGGGTGACAGGAATGGCTTGGTCATTGTAGGACTGCTTTGTGGTGGGGGGGCGGAAGTTAGTCCGGCATCTGGGAGCCATATGGATGCACTGGTGCAAGTTAAGTAAATCGGGCCATTATGAGGCCATCCCGGGCCTCCCGGGCAGCAATGTGCATCGCTACTAGTGCCATCTCCGCCTCAGGTTCCTCCTCCTCCTCCTCCTCTGAAGAGGCTGTGTGCTGTGTGCCTTGCTCCTCCTGCAGCTCCAGTCCTCGCTGTTGCGCTATGTTGTGCAGCGCGCAGCATACGACGATGATTCTGGAGACCCTGGCTGGTGCGTACTGAAGGGCTCCTCCAGATCTGTCAAGGCATCTGAAGCGCAACTTCATCATGCCTGGTGGACATGTGGCTGTCATTATAACGCTCCTCGGCCTCATTGCTTAGCCTCCTCAAGGGTGTCATCAGCCATGTCTTCAGTGGATAGCCCTTGTCTCCAAGCAGCCAGCCAGTAAGTCTGTTTGGAGGTGTGAAGAGCTGAGGGAGGGTGGACTGGCACAGCACAAAAGAGTCATGACAGCCACCAGGGAATCTGGCGCACACATGCATGATGATCTTTTTATGGTTGCAGTCGAGCTGCACATTGAGGGAGTGGAAGCCCTTGCGGTTCACAAACACTCCTGGGTGATGAGGGGGTGCCTTGATGGCCACATGTGTGCAGTCGATGACGCCCTGTGCCTGTGGGAAGCCAGCCAGAGCTGCAAAGCCGAGCGCCCGCTCAGTAACACTGGCTTCCCATCAGTGGCAAAGTTGATATAATTGGCTGACTTGTGAAACATGGCATCGGCCACCTGGGTGATGCACGTGTGGGCGGCCGACTGCGAGATCCCGCAAATGTCTGCTGCAGATCCCTGGAAGGAGCCTTAAGCGAAGAGGTTGAGGGTGGTGGTGACTTTGACAGCCACTGGTAAGGCATGTCCACCAGGTCCTCTGGGCAGCAGGTCTTGCTCCAGCAAGCTACTAATGTCTGCGACGACCTGGCGCGATAGCCTGAACCTCCTGAAGCACTGCTGCTCAGTCATGAGCAGGAAGCTCACCCTCTGCCTGCATACCCTATGTTGGGGGTATTGCCTCCAGCGCGGTGCAGCCCTGTGTTGACCCTCTCTCTCCTGTGGAGCATCAGGTCGTTGAGGAGAAGGCTGCTGGTGTTGTGGCTGCTGCTGCTGGTGTGGCTGGTGTTGTTGGTGCTGGGGCTCATCTTGGTCCGATCCCGAGGTCCAAGGTGAGACGGCATAAGCAGCACCCATGCTGATCTAATAGATGTCATGATGCGGAGATGCCGTTCTCCAAGGCGGCCTTCGAGACACACGACAACGCAAAATCATCGAGCAGAAACTGATAGCCAAGTTCCGCACCCATGAGGACGGCCTCAACCGGGATCTCGGTTTCATGTCACGCTACAGGATGTGACTCGACGTCGTTGTCTGGTTCACAGGTGTGATTTCCAGTTTTAAAAAAAAGTAAAAAGCTTAACTGCAGACTGCAGCATTTGACACGTTAGACCCCCTGTGACCCCACCTCATTGTCTTAGCTGTACTCTGCTGTGTCTTTGATGTTATGCCTCCCTGACGGATTGTATCTCTGCAGACACATTGTTCTCTGTCTATATATACTTTGTAACTGATTTGTATTCCCTCACTGTACCTGACGAAGGAGCAGCGCTCCGAAAGCTCGTAATTTCAAATAAAACTGTTGGACTATAACCTGGTGTTGTGCGACTTCTCACTTTTGATCTAATAGATGGCAGGTAAAGTGGAGATCAGAGGCCCAATCCCTCAACGTAGTGAGCGTGACTAGCAATGTGGTGAGAGTGGCTTCCGAGGTTGCAGAAATGACCTGCCAACTCCTGAAAGCTAAATCTCTGCACAGAATGGAGTCAGCAATAGCCTTTCCCTTAGGCAAGAAAGCAGGCGTAAGGTGTGTGTATTTATGTGTTTTTTTCCAGCTGTCACTTAATGGACTCGCACAATGGCCACTGAGCTCCCGCCTCCCCTTCACAGGCGAGGTTCCCGAGGTGCGTGAATCCCCAGCGCAACAAGTTAGAGTCCAAAATAACAACAGAAAACGCTGGAAAAACTCAGCAGGCCAGGCAGCATCCGTGGAGAGAGAAACAGAGTTAACGTTTCAGGTCGAAGACCCTTCGTCAGAACTGGAAAAAGCAGGAAATGAAATAGATTTAAAGCAAGGATAAAGCTGGGAAAAGGGGGAGGGGATGAAAGAACAAAAGGAGAGATTAAGAGACATTGAGAGACATTAAGAGATGATCAAGGCAAGAGGAGGTGTTAATGTGACAGGTTGAGGCTAAAAGAAGTGTGAAATGCACTGGCAGAATGAAGGACAGCTGCCAGCTTCTAGGAGGAAAAAAAAAGTTAGAGTCCAAACCTGAGGTTAAAAAGGGCAGCTGAGGGTCTGTAAACGGGCAGTTAATGACCTCAATGAGGTCGCCAGTCTCTCCCGAGCGGGCCCATGGCGTGCCTCGAAACGCGCCCGAGTTAAACGTGGAAGTCGGCGGGATGGCGGCGGGTTCCCCGCGGGCTGTCAATTTCCTCGCTTTTAACCGCTGACCCGCACGCTCTGCAATGGGAAAATTCCTGCCCCTGTCTCCTGTGTTACCAGCTGTTGGGGAGTTTCTTTGTAGGTTCCAAATAAATGACTTGCTTCTTGTTAAAAAAAAATGTTTTAAAAGGTGCGGCGGACCTGGGTGGAGCGACAGCGGCGAGGCGGCGGCTGTAAAAGAGGCGGCGGCGGCGACCAGGTAGGCCCACAGAGGCGGCGGACCTGGGTGGAGCGACAGCGGCGAGGCGGCGGCTGTAAAAGAGGCGGCGGCGACCAGGTAGACTTACCAATCTGAGCCCTGAGAGCGGGAGAGAGAGAAGTAGAAAATAATCAAAGTGTGACGTCACCAGAAAGCAGGTAAGTGATTGGTTGGTGAGTATTTCTCTTTTTCTCCTTTTTTCCAAACTTAAATTCTGTGGTTTATAGTTTCTAGAGTCTCTGTGGTGTAGCGGGGACTGCTGTTAAGCAAGGGCCCTTGAGTATATCATTTAATTGAAGTGAAATTGGTGGGATTCAATTAGTTTAATTTTAATTAATTAATTAAAGGGTAAGTCATGGCAGCAGAGCTCGGCGCCGTGATATGCTCCTCCTGCAATATGTGGGAAATCAGGGACACTTCCTGTGTCCCTGACGACCATGTGTGTGGGAAATGTATCCAGCTGCAGCTACTGACGGACCGCATTGCGGCGCTGGAGTTGCGGATGGATGCATATTGGAGCATTCACGACGCTGAGAACGTCGTGAATAACACGTTTAGCGAGTTGGTCACACCGCAGGTAAAGGGTGTACAGGCAGGAAGTGAATAGGTGACCACCAGGCAGAGTAAGAGGTGCAGGCAGGTAGTGCAGGGGTCCCCTGTGGCCATCCCCCTCTCAAACAGATATACCACTTTGGATGCTGTTGGGGGGGATGACTTATCAGGGGAAGGCGGCAGCAGCCAACTTCCTGGCACCATGGGTGGCTCTGCTGCACAGGCTGGGAGGAAAAAGTGTGGGAGAGCTATAGTGATAGGGGATTCAATTGTAAGGGGAATAGATAGGCGTTTCTGCGGCCGCAATCGAGACTCCAGGATGGTGTGTTGCCTCCCTGGTGCAAGGGTCAAGGACGTCTCGGAGCGGCTACAGAACACTTTGGAGGGGGAGGGCGAACAGCCAGTTGTCGTGGTGCACATAGGCATCAACGATATAGGTAAAAAACGGGATGAGGTCCTAAAAGCAGAATATAGGGAGTTAGGAGGTAAATTAAAAAAGAGGACCTCAAAGGTAGTAATCTCAGGATTGCTACCAGTGCCACGTGCTAGTCAGAGTAGAAATAGAAGGATATTTCAAATGAATACGTGGCTAGAGGAATGGTGCAAGGGGGAGGGATTCAAATTCCTTGGACATTGGAACCGGTTCTGGGGGAGGTGGGACCAGTACAAACGGGACGGTCTGCACCTGGGCAGGGCCGGGACCGATGTCCTTGGGGGAGTGTTTGCTAGTGCTGTTGGGGAGGGTTTAAACTAAAGTGGCAGGGGGTTGGGAACCTGAGCAGGGAGACAGAGGAAAGGGAAATAAGGATAAAAGCTAAAGACAGGAAGGAGAAAAACAAAAGTAGAAGGCAAAGAACTCAACGGTTTAAATCAAACATGCTCACAGTAAATAATAATTCATATAGGTCGGAGAGCGTTAAAAAAACAAGCCTGAAGGCTTTGTGTCTTAATGCAAGGAGCATTCGGAACAAGGTGGATGAATTAGCTGCGCAAATAGAGGTAAATGAATACGATTTGATTGGGATTACAGAAACATGGCTCCAGGGCGGCCAAGGCTGGGAACTCAACATCCAGGGTTATTCAATATTTAGGAAAGATAGGCAAAAAAGAAAGGGAGGTGGGGTAGCATTGCTGGTTAAAGAGGGGATTAACACAATTGAAAGGAAGGATATTAGCTCTGATGATGCGGAATCTGTATGGGTAGAACTGAGAAATAACAAGGGGCAGAAAACGTTAGTGGGAGTGGTATATAGACCTCCAAACAGTAATACGGAGGTTGGGGACGGCATTAAAAGGGAAATTAGAGAAGCATGCAGTAAGGGCACAGCAGTCATCATGGGTGACTTTAATTTACATATAGATTGGGCTAACCAAATTAGTAAAAATACTGTGGAGGAGGAATTCCTAGAATGTTTACGAGATGGTTTTCTGGAACAATATGTCGAGGAACCAACCAGAGATCAGGCCATCTTAGACTGGGTATTATGCAACGAGAAAGGATTAATTAGCAATCTTGTTGTACGAGGCCCCTTGGGTCAGAGTGATCATAATATGATAGAATTCTTCATTAGGATGGAGAGTGAAGTAGTTGAATCAGAGACTAGGGTCCTGAATTTAAATAAAGGAAACTACGATGGTATGAGGCGCGAATTGGGTAGGATTGATTGGGGAATGTCACTCAAGGGGTTAACAGTGGATAGGCAATGGCAAACATTCAAAGACTGCATGGATGAACTACAGAATTTGTACATCCCAGTGTGGCATAAGAGTAAAACAAAAAGGGTGACTCAACCGTGGCTAACAAGGGAAATTAGGGATAGCATAAGATCCAAGGAGAGGGCATATAAATTGGTCAGAAAAAGCGGTAGCCCTGAGGATTGGGAGCAGTTTAGGATTCAACAAAGGAGGACAAAGGGATTAATTAAGAAGGGGAAAATAGAATATGAAAGTAAGCTTGCTGGGAACATAAAAACTGACTGTAAGAGCTTTTATAGATATGTGAAGAGAAAAAGATTAGTGAAATCAAGTGTAGGTCCCTTGCAGTCAGAAGCGGGGGAAGTTATAATGGGGAACAAAGAAATGGCAGCCCAATTAAATGCATATTTTGGTTCTGTCTTCACAAAGGAGGACACAAATAACCTCCCAGAGATGTTGGAGAACATACGGTCTGATGAAAGGGAGGAACTGAAAGAAATCAGTATTTGCAGGGAAATGGTGTTAGGGAAATTGACGGTATTGAAGGCCGATAAATCCCCAGGGCCTGATAATCTACATCCTAGGGTACTTAAGGAAGTGGCCCTAGAAATAGTAGATGCATTGCTGATCATCTTCCAACATTCGATGGAATCTGGAACTGTACCCATGAATTGGAGGGTAGTTAATGTTACCCCACTATTCAAAAAGGGTGGTAGAGAGAAAGCGGGGAATTACAGACCGGTAAGCCTGACATCGGTAGTGGGGAAAATGCTAGAGTCCATTATAAAGGATGTAATAGCTGAGCATTTGAAAAACAGTGACAGGATCGGACAAAGTCAACATGGATTTACAAAAGGTAAATCGTGCTTGACTAATCTACTGGAATTTTTTGAGGATGTAACTGGGAAAATAGATAAGGGAGAACCAGTAGATGTGGTGTATTTGGACTTTCAAAAGGCTTTCGATAAGGTCCCGCATAAGAGATTAGCGGGTAAAGTTAAGGCACATGGGATTGGGGGCAAGGTATTGACTTGGATAGAGAACTGGTTGGCGGACAGAAAGCAGAGAGTAGGAATTAATGGGTCTTTTTCCGAGTGGCAAGCAGTGACTAGTGGGGTACCGCAGGGATCGGTCCTTGGACCCCAGCTATTCACAATATACATTAATGATCTAGATAAGGGAATTAAATGTAATATCTCCAAGTTTGCAGATGACACAAAGCTGGGTGGGAGTGTGTGCAGCGAGGAGGATAGCGAGAAACTCCAGGATGATCTGGACAGGTTGGGTGAGTGGGCAGAAGCGTGGCAGATGCAATATAACGTGGATAAGTGCGAGGTTATCCACTTTGGTGTCAAAAACAGAAAGGCAGACTATTATCTGAATGGCAATAGATTGGGAGAAGGGGAAGTGCAACGAGACCTGGGTGTCCTTGTGCACCAGTCGCTGAAAGTAAGCATGCAGGTGCAGCAGGCGGTGAAGAAGGCAAATGGTATGTTGGCCTTCATAGCGAAAGGGTTTGAGAATAGGAACAGGGATGTCCTGCTGCAGTTGTACAGGGCCTTGGTGAGACCACACCTTGAGTACTGTGTGCAGTTTTGGTCGCCTTATCTGAGGAAGGATGTTCTTGCCATGGAAGGAGTTCAGCGAAGATTCACAAGGCTGATACCTGGGATGGCAGGAATGACATATGAGGAGAGATTGGGTCGATTGGGCTTATACTCACTGGAGTATAGAAGAATGAGAGGGGATCTCATCGAAACATATAAAATTCTGACAGGTCTGGACAAACTAGATGCAGGAAGAATGTTCCCAATGGTCGGAGAGTCCAGAACCAGGGGTCATAATCTACGGATAACGGGTAAACCATTTAGGACAGAAATGAGGAAGAATTTCTTCACCCAGAGAGTGGTGAACCTGTGGAATTCTCTACCACAGAAGGTAGTTGAGGCGAAGTCATTAAATATATTCAAGGATGAGTTAGATATATTTCTTAAAGCTAAAGGTATCAAGGGATATGGGGAGAAGGCAGGTACAGGGTACTGAGTTTAGATGATCAGCCATGATCTCATCGAATGGCGGAGCAGGCTCGAGGGGCCGAATGGCCTACTCCTGCTCCTATCTTCTATGTTTCTATGTTTCTATGTGTGACACCTCAAGTGTTCTATTCGTTCCTGGGATGTGGGCATCACTGGCAAGGCCAGCATTTATTACCCATCGCTAAGAGCCAACTACATTGCTGTGGGTCTGGAGTCACATATCGGCCAGACCAGTAGATTTCCTTTCCTAAAGGACATTAGTGAACCAGATGGGTTTTTACTACAATTCAGTAGTTTTCATGGTCACCATTACTGATACTAGCTTTTTAAATCCCAGAATGATTAATTAACTGATTTTAAATTCCCCAGCTGCCGTGGTGGGATTTGAACTTATGTCTCTGGATCATTAGTCCAGGTCTCTCGATTGCTAGTCCAGTGACATAATCACTATGCTACTGTAGCCCTTATGTGATGGACACAGACCTGTATTTATTGTATTACTGTTGGATCTCCCTTGGCATTGTTCATGCTAAATTGGATGAGAGGCTATTTTGTAAGGACAGGAGGTTTAAGCCATATTATTCTGCTGTGGTGGGACGGTGTCCCTTTAAGAGAAACAACTAAAATTGTGAAGTGAGGATAACCTAAGCTCATTCGAACTTTGGCCCGGAAACTTGGCCAATGTAAAGTCAGTTTCAATTCCAAGTCAGCAGTGCCAGTATTAAGTAACTGTTCTCTTGTGGATTGTAGCAAAGTTTGCAGTGTAACATCTACATGTGCTGATACAGCATTTTAGATATATTGCTGCTGCATCTCCCATGGTGTTGCTCGGAAGATGCACTGTTCTATTGGGCCCGGGGGGTTATTCCGTGCAGTGCACAATGTATTTTTCTGCTAAGGTGGAGCTGCGTCCTTTTCAGGCCACTAAGTCAAATTGTTGTTAAGTAACCACAGGCTCAAAGATCATTTAGAGTTTAATTACGTGGAGTTACATCGAGTCCACAGCACCGAAACAGGCCATTCATAGAAACATAGAAACATAGAAGATAGGAGCAGGAGTAGGCCATTCAGCCCCTCGAGCCTGCTCCGCCATTCGATGAGATCATGGCTGATCATCCAAACTCAGTACCCTGTCCCTGCCTTCTCCCCATATCCCTTGATTACTTTAGCTTTAAGAAATATATCTAACTCCTTCTTGAATATATTTAATGAATTGGCCTCTACTACCTTCTGTGGTAGAGAATTCCACAGGTTCACCACTCTCTGGGTGAAGAAATTCCTCCTCATCTCAGTCCTAAATGGCTTACCCCTTATCCTTAGACTGTGACCCCTGGTTCTGGACTCCCCGCCATCGGGAACATCCTTCCTGCATCTAGTCTGTCTAGTCCTGTTAGAATTTTATAAGTTTCAATGAGATCCCCTCTCATTCTTCTAAACTCCAGCGAGTATAAGCCCAATCGACCCAATCTCTCCTCATACGTCATTCCTGCCATCCCAGGTATCAGCCTGGTGAATCTTCGCTGCACTCCCTCCATGGCAAGAACATCCTTCCTCAGATAAGGCGACCAAAACTGCACACAATACTCAAGATGTGGTCTCACCAAGGCCCTGTACAACTGCAGCAAGACACCCTTGTTCCTGTACTCGAACCCTTTCGGCCCAACTGGTCCATGCCAGGGTTTATGCTCCACATGAGCCTCCTCCCACCCCTCTTCATCTCACCCCATCAGCATATCCTTCGATTCCTTTCTCCCTCATGTGCTTAACTAGCTTCCCCTTAAATGCATCGATGCTATTCACCTCAACCACTCCCTGTGGTAGCGAGTTCCACATTCTCACCACTCGCTGAGTAAAGAAGTTTCTCCTGAATTCCCGATTGGATTTATTAGTGACTATCTTATAGTTTTGCACACCCCCACTACTGGAAACATTTTCTCTACATAAGAACATAAGAAATAGGAGCAGGAATAGGCCACTTGGCCCCTCGAGCCTGCTCTGCCATTCAATAAGATCATGGCTGATCTTGGGCTCAAAGCCACTTCCCAGCCCGCTCCCCATAACCCTTCACTCCCTCATCTTGTAAAAATCTGTCTATCTCCACTTTAAATGTATTTAATGATCCAGCCTCCACGGCTCTCTGGGGCAGAGAATTCCACAAATTTACGACCCTCTGAGAGAAGAAGTTCCTCCTCATCTCAGTTCTAAAAGGGTGACACTTTATTCTGAAACTATACCCCTGAGTTCTAGATTTCCCCATGAGGGGAAACATCCTCTCTGCATCTACCTTGTCGCGCCCCCTCAGTATCTTATATGTTTCGATAAGATCACCTCTCATTCTTCTAAATTCCAATGAGTATAGGCCCAGCCTTTCCTCATAAGTCAACCCTCTCATCTCTGGAATTAATCTAGTGAATCGTCTCTGAACTGCCTCCAATGCAAGTATATCCTTCCTTAAATAAGGAGACCAAAACTGTACGCAGTACTCAAGGTGTGGTCTCACCAATACCCTGTACATTTGTAGCAGGACTTCCCTGCTTTTATACTCCAACCCCCTTGAAATAAAGGCCAACATTCCATTTGCCTTTTTGATTACTTGCTGTACCTGCATGCTAACTTTTTGTGTTTCATGCACAAGGACCCCCAGGTCCCTCTGAACTGTAGCATTTTGTAATCTCTCTCCATTTAAATAATAGTTTGCTTTTTTATTTTTCCTGCCAAAGTGGATAACCTCGCACTTTCCCACATTATACTCCATCTGCCAAATGTCTGCCCACTCACTTAGCCTGTCTATATCCCTTTGCAGATTCTTTGAGTCATCTGCACAACTTGCTTTCCCACCCATCTTTGTATTATCCGCAAACTTGGCTACATTACACTCGATCCCTTCACCCAAGTAATTAATGTAGATTGTAAATAGTTGGGGCCCCAGCACCGATCCTTGTGGCACCCCACTAGTTACCGTTTGCCAACCAGAAAATGACCCATTTATCCCGACTCTCTGCTTTCTGTTAGTTAGCCATCTACTCTATCCAAACCTTTCATTATCTTAAAGACATCTATAAAGTCACCCCTCAGCCTTCTCTTTTCTAGAGAAAAGAGCCCCAGACTCTTCAGCCTTTCTAGATAGGTATAAACTCTCAGTTCTGGTATCATCCGCGTGAATCTTTTTTGCACCTTCTCCAGTGCCTCTATATCCTTTTTGTAATATGGAGACCAGGACAGTGCACAGTACTCCAAGTGTGGTCTAACCAAGGTTCCATACAAGTTTAACTTAACTTCTCTGCTTTTCAATTCTATCCCTTTGGAAAGAACCCTAGTGCTTGGTTTGCTTTTTTTATGGCCTTATTAACCTGCGTCGTTACTTTTAGTTAGTGATTTCTGTATCTATACCCCTAGAGCCCTCTGCTCCTCTATCCCATTCAGACTCTTCAATCCAAGCAGTACGTGCCTCCTTATTTCTCCCACCTCAACACTTGTCTATATTGAAATTCATTTGCGAATGACACGCCCATTCTACAAGTTTACTAATGTCTTCTTGTATTTTGTCGCGGTCCTCCTCTGTATTAACTGCACCCCCCAATTTTGTGTCGTCCACACATTTTGAAATTGTGCTTCCGATTCCAGAGTCCTAATCATTAATGTAAATGGTGAACAACGGTGGCCCCAGCACCGATCCCTGTGGATCATCACTTCCCCACCTTTTGCCACTCTGAGTAACTACCTTTAACCCCTACTCTCTGTCTTCTGCCTTCCATCTGTATCCTTTCCAAATACGTCGTATCCTGTTCTTTATTAAGCCATGTTTCAGTAATAAAAGAAAAAAAAGAAAGACTTGCATTTATATAGCGTCTTTCACGACCACCGGATGTCCCAAAGCGCTTTACAACCAATGAAGTACTTTTTGAAGAGTAGTCACTGTTGTAATGTAGGAAACACGGCAGCCAATCTGCGCACAGCAAGCTCCCACAAACAGCAATGTGACAATGACCAGATAATCGGTTTTTAGTGATGTTGATTGAGGGATAAATATTGGCCCAGGACACCGGGGAGAACTCCCCTGCTCTTCTTCGAAATAGTGGCCATGGGATCTTTTACTTTCACCTGAGAGGGCAGACGGGGCCTCGGTTTAATGTCTCATCCGAAAGGCGGCACCTCCGACAGTGCGGCGCTCCCTCAGCACTGGCACTGGGAGTGTCAGCCTGGATTTCTGTGCTCCAGTCTCTGGAGTGGGACTTGAACCAACAACCTTCTGACTCAGAGGCGAGGGTGCTCCCCAACTTATCCCTACTAAATCTGGCTCCTCACTGTGAATTATTGGCTCCATTTCCCCTGTTTTGTTTCAGATGCTGTGTACATTGCTGTACACTCACTTTATTTTTAATAGTTATTTTATACTTATGTTCTGTAACTGTATTTGTTCTCTGACCATATATGTTAACTTTATTCTTTACCTTGGTCTGACCTTTACTCTCATCTCCTATTTCTTTTATCTTCAGGCCTAATATCTCTTTATGTGGCTCGGTGTCACGTTTTGTTTGATAACGCTCCTGTGAAGCACCTTGGGATGCTTTACCACATTAAAGGCGCTATATAAATACAAGTTGTGGTTGTTGGACCAGTGTCTGCGGAACCTTCTCTACGGTAGCATAATGTCACTGGACTAGTAATCCAGCGGCCTGGACTAATGAGCCAGAGACGCGAGTTCAAATCCCACCACAGCAGCTGGGGAATTTTAATTCAGTTCATTAAATAAATGTGGAATTATAAAGCTAGTGTCAGTGATGGTGAGCATGAAATTACCGGATTGTCGTAAAAACCCAACTGGTTCACTAATGTCCTTTAGGGAAGGAAATCTGCCGCCCTTACCCGGTCTGGCCTAAATGTGACTCCAGTCCCATAGCAACGTGGTTGACTCGTAACTGCCCTCTGCGGTCCAAGAAGGCGGCCTACCACCACCTTCTCAAGGGGCAACTAGGGATGGGCAATAAATGCCGGCCTTGCCAGCGACCGCCCACATCCCGGGAACGATTAAAAATAAAATCTCCCCTTGGGTTCCCGTGCTGACTGACAGTCACAATCTCCCCTGACTGCACCTGTGATTTGCTCTGAGGTGTAACTCCCCCTCCCTAATGTGTCGGACTGTCTCTAACTTACACTCCAGCTCAACGACTCTGAGTGGGAGTTATTCAAGGCAGAGACTTTTCTGTGGATGTGGCAATCTGGGACAGTCTTGCTGTCCCCAAACTACCACATTACATAGAATTACAGCAGCAACAACAACTTGTATTTATATAGCGCCTTTAACGTAGTAAAACGTCCCAAGGTGCTTCACAGGAGTATTATAAGACAAAAATATTTGACACCGAGCCACATAAGGAGAAATTAGGGCAGGTGACCAAAAGCTTGGTCAAAGAGGTAGGTTTTAAGGAGCGTCTTAAAGAGAGGTAGCGAGGCGGAGAGGTTTAGGGAGGGAAATCCAGGGCTTAGGACCTAGGCAGCAGAAGGCACGGCCACCAATGGTTGAGCGATTATAATCAGGGATGCTCAAGAGGGCAGAATTAGAGGAGCGCAGATATCTCGGGGGCGGGGGGGGGTTGTGGGGCTGAAGGAGATTACAGAGATAGGGAGGGGTGAGGGCATGGTGGGATTTGAAAACAAAGATGAGAATTTTGAAATCGAGGCATTGCTCAACCGGGAGCCAATGTAGGTCAGCGAGCACGGGGGGTGATGGGTGAACGGGACTTGGTGCGAGTTAGGACACGGGCAGCTGAGTTTTGGATGACCTCAAGTTTACGTGAGGTAGAATGTGGGAGGCCAGCCAGGAGTGCGTTGGAATAGTCAAGTCTAGAGGTAACAAAGGCATGGATGAGGGTTTCCACAGCGGATGAGCTGAGGCAGGGGCGGAGACGGGCGATGTTACGGAGGTGGAAATAGGCGGTCTTAGTTATGCCACGGATATGTGGTCGGAAGCTCATTTCAGGGTCAAATATGACACCAAGATTGCGAACAGTGTGGTTCAGCCTCAGACAGATGTTAGGGAGAGGATGGAGTCAGTGGCTAGGAAACGGAGTTTGTGGCGGGGTCTGAAAACAATGGTTTTGGTCTTCCCAATATTGAATTGGAGAAAATTTCTGCTCATCCAGAACAGGATGTCAGACAAGCAGTCTAACAATTTAGAGACCGTGGAGGGGGTCGGGAGAAGTGGTGGTGAGGTAGAGCTGGGTGTCGTCAGCGTACATGTGGAAACTGACGCTGTGTTTTCGGATGATGTCGCCAAGGGGCAGCATGTAGATGAGAAATAGGAGGGGGCCAAGGATAGATCCTTGGGGGACACCAGAGGTAACGATGCGGGAGCTGAAAGCAAAGCTGTTGCAGGTGATTCTCTGGCTACCTTTAGATAGATAAGAATGGAACTGGACGAGTGCAGTCCCACCCAGCTGGACGACGGTGGAGAGGCATTGGAGAAGGATGGAGTGGTCAACCATGTCAATGGCTGCAGATAAGTCAAGAAGGATGAGGAGGGATAGTTTACCTTTGTCACAGTAATATGATGTCATTTGTGACTTTGATGAGAGCCGTTTCGGTACTGTGGCAGGCGCGGAAACCTGATGGGAGGGATTTAAACATGGAGTTGCGGGAAAGATAGGTACGGATTTGGGAGGCAACAACACATTCAAGGAGATAGAATTACATAGGATATACAGCACAGAAACAGGCCATTCGGCCCAACCAGTCCATGCCAGCGTTTATGCTCCATTCGAACCTCCTCCCAGCCTTCCTCATTTAACTTTATCAACATAACCCTCTATTCCCTCCTCCCTCATATGCTTATCTAGCTTCCCCTTAAATGCATCTATACTATTCGCTTCAACCACTCCCTGTGGTAGCGAGTTCCACATTCCCACCACTCTCTGGGTGAAGAAGTTTCTTCGGAATTCCCTATTGGACTTCTTGATGACTATCTTTTATTGATGGCCTCTAGTTTTGCTCTTCCCCACAGGACATACTGCAGTCCCAACACACTGCCTGTGCCATCATTTCTAATGTTTATTTATTAGTTAGCAGTAATTTGTTTCTATAACTAATAGTTGAGGGATTCATTTGATTTGAAATTAATTAATTGCACTGATTATTTATTAATTTATGTATATAGCAGATACTTATTTAAGGCAGATTGGATCCCTTTAATGTTGGTTTTCTCTACTTAGTTTATTTTGTCCCGTTAGATCTGTTTAGACTATTTAGCCTCAGGTCTATTTGTTTACCTAAAGAATATTATGCTCTTAATAGATAAACTGTTGGTTCTGGGGATTCCCACTTCTTTTATCAGCTGCTCACTGCTGCCTCTGCCAATTAAACTGTTGGTTCTGGGGAATTCCACTCGTTTTTTTTCTGGCCAATTGTGGTTGGTCAGCTAACACTGATATTGGAATGTGCGTGACAATTCCAGCCTACAGTTCCGAAAGACCCAATGCTTTAAAGTTGGTTGAGGGATAAATATTGGCCAGGACACCAGGAAGAACTCCCCTGCCCTTCCTGAATAGTGCCACGGGATCTTTTACGTCCACGTGAGAGGACAGACGGGGCCTCGGTTTACCGTCTCATCCGAAAGACGGCACCTCCGACAGTGCAGCACTCCCTCAGCACTGCACTGGAGTGTCAGCCTAGGTTTTGCACTCAAGTCTCTGGAGTGGGACTTGAACCCTCGACCTTCTGATATCAGAGGCGAGTGCGCTACCCACTGAGCCACAGCTGACACTCTATTACCAAATAGCCTGGAGATACCATGGCACTAAGGCGAGGACTACTCTCCCTGCAATCTCTTGTTTATCCCCCTATGTCCTAAGATACGATAATCATTTAATCAACCTCAGAAAGAAGAAAGACCGAGTGAACAACTCTGGGATTTAGCCCCAAGTCTGGCACTCAACCAACTGAGCTACCAAACCTTAAAAGAAGGCAGTAGGTAGCTCACTGGGTTTGACATGGCTTTGGTAATCGGACTATAACTGTGATCCATTAGGACCACTGGACTACGTAAGGCTGGCTGGCTCCATGCCAGTGTCCATCTTGAACAGATCTGGCCACACTGTCAGTCCTCAATAAACTTAGGACTGGAGCCACACCACAAGAGTCTCTGCTGCTTAAGCTGGACCTCCATGCTTATGCCAGGAACATTCAAGCTGCTCCAGCTGCACTTTGACATTGTACATCAATTGAACAGAGTGAGCACAGAATACCAGCCGTGAAGCTTCACACAGAGTTCTTCCCTGTTTGTCGGGACTCTCTCGCTCCTGCTGCCTGGAACTCTGTTCCTTGTATTCAGAAGTCTAAAGGCACGTATTCCTATTTCTCAGCAAGCCAAGAGTTGTTGGGTCAGGGATCTGTGTGGCCTCCCCAATGGCTCAGAAGTAAAGCCACCAGCTCTGAGCCACATAGACCAGGAAGAAACATAGAAACATAGAAGATAGGAGCAGGAGTAGGCCATTCGGCCCCTCGAGCCTGCTCCGCCATTCGATGAGATCATGGCTGATCATCCAAACTCAGTACCCTGTCCCTGCTTTCTCCCCATATCCCTTGATACCTTTAGCTTTAAGAAATATATCTAACTCATTCTTGAATATATTTAATGAATTGGCCTCAACAACCTTCTGTGGTAGAGAATTCCACAGGTTCACCACTCTCTGGGTGAAGAAATTCTTCCTCATTTCTGTCCTAAATGGCTTACCCCTTATCCTTAGATTATGACCCCTGGTTCTGGACTCTCCGACCATCGGGAACATTCTTCCTGCATCTAGTTTGTCCAGACCTGTCAGAATTTTATATGTTTCGATGAGATCCCCTCTCATTCTTCTATACTCCAGCGAGTATAAGCCCAATCGACCCAATCTCTCCTCATATGTCATGATGAGAGATTGATGAAGATACCAGGATGAGCTGGATAATCTCAGTCTTATGGCCGCTGCAATTGGGTGCAGTGTTCCAGGTTAGGGAAGGAATAATTGACCAGAGTTCCTGCTTCTCATGACTCCTAAGGTGGATATTGGTTGAGGACAGGATTGAGTTCAGCTGAGACGTAGCCCCCAGTTGGATAGCCTGCCAACACTCAGTGTCAAGACTCATGTGTAAATGGTATTGGAGAATAGCTGCTAGCTGTAGAACAAGTGAAGGAGTCAATGCCTTCAGAAGATGAAAGGCTGGAGATAACTGGTGGGGAAAAAAAGGACTTGCAACTTGTTAGTTGGTCATTTCTGTGTTCTGACCAGCCACCGTGGTCGATTTGGTGAGACTTCTGTCCTTTTGTTACAGTTGCTTTTAACCGAACCTTTGTGCTATGCTGCCTAACATACAAAATGTGGAGATGCCGGTGTTGGACTGGGGTGGACAAATGTGAGAAGTCGCACAACACCAGGTTATAGTCCAACAGCTTTATTTGAAATCACAAGCTTTCGGAGCGCTGCTCCTTCGTCAGGTGATGAAGGAGCAGCCGCTCCGAAAGCTTGTGATTTCAAATAAAGCTGTTGGACTATAACCTGGTGTTGAGCGACTTCTCACTTTTAACATACAAAAAATAGAGATGCACTAGAGTGGTCCAGGGTGAGCCACTTTCCAGATGTTCTTCCCTCCTGTTGGGGGCTGTAAGTACCGTGCCCTGCAATCGGTCCAATTTCCGATTTGGCAAAAGGTGCCAACCTTCCAGTGCCTGAGTTCCTCACACGGTGAGATATCAGTCTCAGCCACTCCACCTTGGGGAATCATTGAGTGCAAGCCAGTAAAAGAGAGAGAGAGAGAGAGTGAGAGAGCTGCTGGGATAGCCATTGTAGCTTGTACCACGGTGGCAGCTGGTCACCGAGCAATAATACCTTGCATTTATATAGCGCCTTTAACGTGGTAAAACCTCCCAAGACACTTCACAGGAGCGTCAACAGACAGGACTTGACACCCAGCCAAAGAAGGTGGCATCAGGATAGGTGACCAAACACTTGGTCAAAAAGGCAGGATTGAATGAGCATCTTAAAGGAGGGGAGAGAGAGGCGGAGAGGCTTAGGGAGGGACTTCCAAAGCTTCTTCTTCTCTTCTTCTTCTTAGGCAGTCCCTCGGAACCGAGGATGACTTGCTTCCACATTAAAAATGAGTTCTCAGGTGACTGATGAGTCCAATGCGGGACCTACAGTGTCTGTCACAGGTGGGGCAGACGGTGGTTGAAGGGGCGGGTGGGTGGGGTGCTTGGGTTGACGTGCGCTCCTTGCGCTGCCTGCGCTTGGCTTCCGCTTGCTCCCGGCGAAGAGACTCGAGGTGTTCGGCGCCTTCCCCGATGCTTCTCCTCCACTTTGTGCGGTCTTGGGCCAGGGATTCCCAGGTGCCGGTGGGTTCCAAAGCTTAGGGCCTCGATGGCTGAAGGCACGGCCTCTAATGGTGGGACAAAGGAAGTGGGGGATGCACAAGAGGCCAGAATTAGAGGTACACAGACTTCCCGGTGGGTTGTAGGGGCTGGAGGAGGTTACAGAGATAGGGAGGAGCCAGGCCGTTGAGGGAGTTGAACACGAGGATGAAGAATTTTGAAATCGAGGCGTTGCCGGTCCGGGGGCCAGTGTAGGTCAGCGAGCACAGGGGGTGATGGGTGAACAGGACTTGTTGCGAGAAATCTAGGGGCAGGTCTCCTGGTCACTTTCTTGGCTGGTGATGGTGGAGAGATCACAGAGGGAAAGAGGAGAAAATGACACTTAAAAATAAACAGGGAGTGTCAGCAGGAGATCTAACCACAGCGTCGGGGGCGGGGGTTGGCGGGGGGAGGGGCAACTCGGGAAGCGTCCCAGTCAGTACTGGCGTATGTGGAAACATAACCCAGCATGGTCTCAACGCCTTTAGGAGAGGAAGAGAGGTAGCAAATTGGCAAAGGAAAAAACAAAACGAAATAAATAAAAACAAAAGGTTGTTTTAAAAGCTGCAAATGAGTTCCATCCCAGACGGAGTTAACGCTTAATTGAGAACTGCTCATGTTAGCAGGGTCGGTGGGGGGATTGGAGATTATGATGTGAGGAGGTGGCCTCCTTTGAAGTTAAGGCTGCTTTGTTTGTGAAGCTCTTTGTGCATCAGTTGTCAATAGGAAAGGGAGCTTTTCATTCATGTTGCTGAATGTAAACAGGCTATAAATTCAGCTTGGAATAGCCAGCCAGCCAGCCACTACAGTCTGTTCAACAGTAATTGTGCTGTTCGAAGAAGGAATGTCACCACTGGTGCTTGTTAAACCATTAGTAGCCCGGTGAGCACGATGGGGAAGGGCCACAGTTTAAGGCCCTCCCGCCACTATACACCGAGGGTCTGGAACCAGTATAAAACCCCCCTCGGGCCGCAGGTATCAAATTGTTGAAATCTAAATGTACATAAACATTTGAAATGCAACTGGCATGAAACGAAAGAGACGCCATGTAATCTATTCAACCTGGACTGTAGGATGTAAAATATGATCTGTGGATTCTACTGTAATGTATTTGAGCAATTTCTTTTTATGTAACTGGCATGAAGCAAACGAGACTTGCCATGTAATGTATTGAACCTGGACTGTACGATGTAAAATAGGATCTGTGGATTGCACTGTAATGTATTTGAACACATTTTTATGAATAAAGTATATTTTCGAAACAACAAAAAAATGAGTACGATAGCAAAATACTGCAGATGCTGGAAATCCGAAATAACAACAGAAAACGCTGGAAAAACTCAGCAGGCCAGGCAGCATCCGTGGAGAGAGAAACAGAGTTAACGTTTCAGGTCGAAGACCTTTCGTCAGAACTGGAAATAGCAGGAAATGAAATAGATTTAAGGCAAGGATAAAGCTGGGAAAAGGGGGAGGGGATGAAAGAACAAAAGGAGAGATTAAGGAAAAATGGGTAGCCCAGTGAGGTACTGAGCTACACCGAGCCCGGCCTCAATCCCTGGCCTGTGCTGACCCTCTGACCTCAGTCAAGGCCACAAGAGGAGACAACAGTTGGCCTTAGCTCTAGGGCTAAGAGAGGATAAAATGAGCCTGTGGTTTCTGCTCCTAATCACTTTCTATTTGTCCCTACATTACCTTCCAAAGTATCTAGTTGCTTGTAATGCGCTTTGGGTCGTGCAAAGTGGTTATATGAATGCAGCTCCAGCCCACCAAACACATCTTCCCCTCCCCTCTCAGCATTCCGTAGGGACCACTCCCTCCGCATTACCCTGGTCCACTCTTCAATCGCCCCTAGCGTCCTCTCCCCTTCCCCCGGCACCTTCCCGTGCAAGCGCAGGAGATGTAACACCTGCCCTTTTACTTCCTCCCTTCCCGCTGTCCAGGGCCCCAAACACTCCTTCCAGGTGAAACAGCGATCTACTTGTACTTCTTGCAATTTAGTATACTGTATTCGCTGCTCACGATGCGGTCTCCTCTACATTGGGGAGACCAAACGCAGATTGGGTGACCGCTTTGCGGAACACCTCCATTCAGTCCGTAAGGGTGACCCCGAGCTTCAGGTCACCTGTCACTTTAATTCTCCGCTCCGCTCCACTCTGACCTCTCTGTCCTCGGCCTCTTACACCGTTCCAATGAAGCTCAACGTAAGCTCGAGAAACAGCACCTCATCTTTTGATTAGGCACTTTACAGCCTTCCAGACTCAATATCGAGTTCAACAATTTCAGATCATAATCTCTACCCCTATTGTTTCGGTCAGCAGCTGTTGATGATTGTGCTATTCCCATTTACACCTCCTCTGGACCCATCTTTTGTTCCTTTACTTGTCCCATTACCATCTCCTTTTGCCTCGCACCTTCATCCCTTTTGTCATTTAATCTCTCCTGCCTTCCACCCGATCACAGACCTTCCCTTTTGTTCTTTCCTCCCCTCCCCCCCCTTTCCCTGCCCCTACACTTCCTTGAAAACCTGTTACATCTCCAACTTTTTCCAGTTCTGACGTTAACTCTGTTTCTCTCTCCAGAGATGCTGCCTGACCCGTTGAGTGTTTCCAGCATTTTCTGTTTTTATTATATATAAGGCAAATTCTTTCGTCTCAGTGATTCCTGTGGTAAGGACAGGTCTAGGCGGAGCCCTCTACAGCCACATAGCTTCTCACTCACTGATCAGACTTATTTACATTACAACAGTGACTACTCTTCAAAAGTACTTCATTGGCGGTAAAGCACTTTGGGCTGTCCTGAGGTTGTGAAAGGCGCTATAGAAATGCAAATCTTTCTTTACATGATGTGGAGATGCCGGTGTTGGACTGGGGTGGACAAATGTGAGAAGTCGCACAACACCAGGTTATAGTCCAACAGTTTTATTTGAAATCACAAGCTTTCGGAGCGCTGCTCCTCTCTTCACTTCACCTGACGAAGGAGCAGCGCTCCGAAAGCTTGTGATTTCAAATAAAACTTTCGGACTATAACCTGGTGTTGTGCGACTTCTCACATTTCTTTACATGAAGAATGGGCTCGCAGCTCAGATGATTTCCGTGGGTCTGTCTCCTATCAGTTTCTATAACAGTCAGCAGACATCGCCATCCATGCCTGCCCTATGTCGTGATCCCCGGCACTGAGCTTTTTACTGGCAACTTGGCAAGAGTTTCAATATCCGAGACTGGATGGAAGCGCCATCGACGGAAAGGGTTGATCTGGGCTCGTACGCTTGGGGGTCTGTATTGGGCTGTTGTAGACCAGGGGTAAATGAGACTATGAAAGAAAGAACTTGCATTTAGATAGCGCCTTTCACAACCTCAGGACATCCCAAAGAGCTTTACAGCCAATGAAATACTTTTGAAGCATGGGCGCTCTTGTAATGTCGGAAACGCCACAGCCAATTTACGCACAGCAAGCTCCCGTAAACAGCAATGCGAGAATGACCCGATAATCTGTTTTTTAGTGATGTTGGTTGAGGGATAAATATTGGCCCCAGGACTCCCCCTGCTCTTCTTCGAAATAGTGCCGTGGGATCTTTTACATCCACCTGAGAGGGCAGACGGGGGCCTCGGTTTAACGTCTCATCCGAAAGACGGCACCTCCGACAGTGCGGCGCTCCCTCAGCACCGCACTGGGAGTGTCAGCCTAGCTTTATGTGCTCAAGTCTCTGGAGTGGGACTTGAACCCACGACTCTCACACACTATAAAATAAATATATTCAATAAGACTTTTAACAATCAGATGAATCAATATTAATTAAGAAAAATAAAGGCGGGTGTGTGTGTGAGAGGAGTTAAAAGCAGACTCCTCTTGTGGAAGACTCTGGACTCTCCTGTTGCCAGAGAGAGAGAGAGAGAGAGATGAGAACGGCACAGGGGGCGGAGGTTGAATTAACCTCTCTGGAATCGACAATAAAAGCCAATGGATCGAGTGAGGGAGCAAGAAGCAGTTTGAAACCACACATGGAAACACCAGGCACCAGACGTCAGGAGAGATTCACCTTATTATAAATCAAAACAAAAAGAGAAGGAACTGAAGTGGAATTTTTTCAGATTTCCTTGAGTCAGTTTCTCTGCCTTGGGTCTAGCGCCAGTTGGATTTTTACAGATGCTGATCTGTTACTTTTCAAAGTTTCAACACAACTTTGTTTTAACTCCCTCCCCCCCCCAACCCCTACCGCTTCAGTGAAATTGATTTCTCAGTTTGTGGATTTTTGTTTTGAACCGAAACATCTCTGCCCGCGAGTCACTCGCAAAGTTTGGGAGAAGTTTGAAAAGTTTTTTGCGAACGTTTCGTTTTTTCTCTCTCCCTCTGTGTCGAGGCGCTGGGACCGATGTGTGGGATTCGCTGAGAGGGAGAGACTTTTTTTTTAAATCAAAGAAGCTTGAGAAATCCTTTAGAAAATGAGAAGATTGTGGCTGGTATCGTTTTGCTTGTGGATTGAGACCTTGTCCCAGACCCCGGGAGTCCCAGAAGGTGAGAGTTCAATTACTTTTCTCTCTCTCTCTCTGCAGATTTTTGTTGTTAAAAGTTAAGTTGGAGAGTTTAAAACAGCAGCAATCTGAAACATTACAACCCGAAGATTGGATGTGGAGTAAAGTTAACTGTTTGCGTTACCCCTTTAAGAAAATGCTTCAGTATTTATCATTTCGCTGTTCATTTACCGTGGGAAATTGTACCGCACACCAGTTTCAATCATTCTGATCATTCCACATTTTCTGTAACAATCCCGGGGGAAGGGAGAAAGTTAGTTGTGTGGGTTATTGGAGGCCCCACAAGACCAGCGGTTCCTGCTTCCTGGCGGAGAGGGACTCTCTATTTAGATTCTGATTTGGGATACCCTGGGATTGAGAGGATGTGTGTGTGAGTGAGGTTTATAGTTTTTTTGCGGGGGGGGGTGGTGGGTTAGATCTCAAATTTTATTCTCAAAAATATATGTAGCACCTTTTTTTTAGGAAGCATAAACTGGAAACATGCCGGGCTAAAGCAGGAGAGATTAGGATGGATGACCAAGAGATTGGTCAGACAGGTGGGCTTTAAGGAGGAGAGGGAGCTGGAGAGGCGGAGGGGGTTGGGGGTGCGTTTAGGGAAGGAATTCCAGAGAGAGGGAGACTTGGGCAGGTTGCCAATGGGCTGGGGGTACAGCCCCACTGGGAAGGCGACCAATAGATTGGGGTACAGTTCCATTGGGCAGGCTGCCCTCTGCCATTTCACCCAAGGGATCATTCTTCACGCGCAGGCTTAGATAGTGCCGGCAGCCTATTCGACCACAGGAGGCAGCACAGCTGAGCCAGATCGTGTCCTCACATCTGCAGCTTCCAGCGGAGGTGGCTGGACGATGATCAGAAGTGGCAACCTTTAACCAGCATTTATATAGCTCTTTTCATGACCTCAGGTCGTCCTAAAGGGCTTTACAGCCAATGAAGCACTTTTTGAAGTGCAGTCACTGTTGTAATGTAGGAAATGAACCAATTTGCGCACAGCAAGCTCCCACAAACAGCAATATGATAATGACCAGGTAATCTGTTTTTTAGTGATGTTGATTGAGGGATAAATATTGCCCAGGGCACCGGGGAGAACTCCCCTGCTCTTCTTTGAAATAGTGCCTATGGGAGCTTTTGCATTCACCTGAGAGAGCAGACGGGGCCTCGGTTTAACGTCTCATCCGAAAGACGGCACCTCCGACAGTGCAGCGCTCCCTCAGCACCGCACTGGGAGTGTCAGCCTAGATTTATGTGCTCAAGTCTCTGGAGTGGGACTCGAACCCACAACCTTCTGACTCCGAGGCGAGGGTGCTACCCACTGAGCCACGGGCTGACACTGTCGACCCCGTGCCCGCTCTCATACCCCCTCGCCCTGCTCTGCAGCCTCAGGTGATGCGACCAATGATCCCAGCCCCTAACCCCAGCTCCAGCTGTGATGAGCTAACTCGGCACAGGCTGCGGACCAAGCCTAGGATGTCGCTGGTCCTGTATAACTCAGCTGCATACTGGGCAGTGCAGTTAGTAATCGAGCCGTCAGGGGAACCCCTTCAACTTGCATTTTATTCTTTGTTATTGCTGGCTGTGCACGCCCTGGTTTTAACAGAATGTAGGGGTTAACACAGTACAGAGTGATCAATGTTTTAATAACGCTAAGATATAACTGAGAAGAAGTAGGAGCAGGAGTGGGCCATTCGGCCCCTCGAGCCTGCTCCGCCATTCAATAGATCATGGCTGATCTGATCTTGGCCTCAACTCCACTTCCCTGCCCGCTCCCCATGCCCCTTGTCTCCCCTGTAGCTCAAATATCTGTCTATCTCCACCTTGAATATATTCAATGACTCCGCCTCCACAGCTCTCTGGGGTAGAGAATTCCAAAGATTCACGACCCTCTGAGAGAAGAAATTCCTCCTCGTCTCCGTCTTAAACGGGCGACCCCTTATCCTGAAACTATGCCCCCTAATTCTAGATTCTCCCACGAGGGGAAACATCCTCTCTGCATCTACCCTGTCAAGCCCCCTCAGAATCTTATATGTTTCAATAAGCTCACCTCTCCATTCTTCTAAACTCCAATGAGTATAGGCCCAACCTGCTCAACCTTTCGTCATAAGACCTTTCCTTCATCCCAGGAATCAACCTAGTGAACCTTCTCTGAACTGCCTCCAATGCAAGTGTATCCCTCCTTGATGGCCTCTGAGCGCTATCCACCCTGGAACTTGTAGAACGGAACTTGTTTTCACTGTAGAATCGCAGATCGAGAAGGGACAATAATCCAGCTCCTTAACACTAAGAGGTGAATGGACAAAGTTTGTAAGCAGGGCACTTAACTGGAATTGAAAACAAGAACATTGCTGGAAACACACAGCAGGTCAGCCAGCACCTGTGAAAAGAACAGACAGTTAACCTTTCAGACATGGGACCCTGCTTCAGAACTCCGCTGTGTGTTCCCAGGACTTGCTGTTTTCCTATCTGATCTCCGGCAGCTGCGATATTTTGCTGTTTAACTTGGAGTGTGAGAGTGGAATTAGACAACGTGGGGTTAAAATGACTCGCAGGGTAGAAGCTGCAGAATAATGTCGCGTCAAAAACCCATCAGCCAGGAGCTAGATTAATATCTGTTTATGAGCAGATTTGAAAGTTCCGTCGGACGTAAATGTTCCATGGAACATTCCGGACCTTGTGCCGCTGGGTCCATGGGAATGTAATCTGTGGAATGTGAAAGGTCAGGGTTGAATTCTGTAGACGGAATGTTAGACTGATAATCCAGAGTCTTCATTCATGATGGAGAGTTGAAGACAAATTTTCAATTTTATCTTATAGATTCATACAGCACAGAAGGAGGCCATTCAGCCCATCGTGCCTGTGCTGGCTCTTTGAAAGAGCGATCCAATTAGCCCCACTCCCCCGCTCTCTCTCCATAGTCCTGCAAATTTCTCTTTTTCAATTATATAACCAATTCCTCTTTTGAAAGTTACTATTGAATCTGCTTCCACCGCCCTTTCAGGCAGCGCGTCCCAGATCACAACAACTCGCTGTGTAAAAAAATTCTCATCTCCCCTCTGGTTCTTTTGCCAATGATCTTAAATCTGTGTCCTCTGGTTACCGACCCTCCTGCCACTGGAAACAGTCTCTCCTCATTTACTCTATCAGAACCCCTCGTAATTTTGAACACATCTTCTTGGAACTGCTCCCTGAGGAGGTTTAGTGTGTGGCGAGGGTTACTGTCCATGTAAATTGGACACGGATTCGGTGCTTGCGTTCAAATCTCAGTGCGTGTGATGGTGTTTCCCTCCAATGAGGGTCCGTATATGTACCGCGCAGTTGGCCTTCGAAATTCCCATTGCTGAAACGATTGCGACAGGCTGCTCGCTGTCAGACTGAGTGTAGAAGTTTACCCTGGTTTTTTTTTGTCACCGACAGAAGTTTCTGTTCCTCTTCACAGCAACCCTTGGGGGGTCATTGTACCTTTAAGACCTCTATCAAGCCCATGGTGCTTGGGTCTGCCAATCCTGCAGGGGCAAAATATTAAATGTGGGGCATTCCCGAGATAAATTTTGAAGATACGTTCGATAAATCGTTAGCCCATTCGTCACCGAAGAATGAAAGTTGGAGCAAGGATATTGAGAGATAAGGCAGCAACATATAGCCGCTCTTAACTCTCTGGTACATCATTCGAACAATCTTTAGCAAGCCTCTTAAGTGTCAGCCGTGGCTCAGTTGGTAGCACACTCGCT